>JAUTDX010002184.1:0-79673 GCA_030844895.1 Ambrosia x helenae
TTAAAATTCAAATAAACTATACTTCTTAAGAAGCATCACACATTAGACCTCACTCCTAACACTTTCTCCTCTCTCTCTCTCGCTCTCAAACACACACACACAAACCTAATTCCAGAAGCGGATAATTGTGTAATGGCTCGATTTGAAGATGTTTAAAGCGTTTCTAAGTTTTGATTACGAGGTTCAGGTGATTCCATTTCATCTTATTTATTTGTTGCTTGATTTGGTAAAATGCTATTTTCATTTATGATTTCTAATGCTGATGATTCCATAAAGCTCTGGTGGATGACTTCTAGGTTCCGGCAAATGTAAAGCAATCGGAGGCTGAACCAAATGACCAAACGGCCATGGTGGTTCTCGGTATAGCTGTGGCGTTGAAAGGGTCAAAGGCTAGGGTTCCGGAGAAAATTTCTGCTCCCCCACTTTCAACTACATGTCTTTCCTCCTAACAGATTGCTTAAAAAATTTATGTGTCAATGTCACTCATCAATTTAGATTCTATAATTAGTTAGGGATTCTTTTCTGTTCAATAAGGGTACTATAAATTGGTGGGCCATATGATTGTAAGGCACTTTAATTTTTTTTTAGGTTTTATATCAAGAGTGACATAATTCACTTATCATGTTTTAAGGAATTGTGTATTGTTTTGTTGGTATTATGGGTATTTGGGGCATTTTTTCTATGTCTATTTTGAATAAAGTAATACTGGTTCTGATTGCTTGCTTTGAAGCTACAATGGGCTGGGTAGATGTTACAAAATTGTAATTTTGGTTTTCTTCTGATCCTAATATGAAGGTCTTTGTTTCCATATGCAGATTACGAAGGACCATATAAAACAAGTACCGCAATAGATTACGAAGATGGGTAAGCAACGCATCTAAAGAGATTATCAATTTGTATTGTTATTCTTGCTGAGTTTGTAACAGGTGGAAAATATGAATTCAGTTTGTAGTGTTCTGTGAACTAATTTAAAGTTTGTAGGTTATGAAATAAAAAATTTAAAGTGGAAAATCTTCGAGTCCAAACATCTTCATCCAGCCCATGACGTTTTCAGTTTTCATATTATATTGAGCGTCTTAATTATCATCCACTTTATAGTTAAATTCGTTGTGGAAATTATATTAGAATGTATGACCCATTATGGGTCAAGTGTTCGAATAGTGAAAACATGAAAGAAGTATGATAAGGTTTTTATCTAAAAAAGGTCTTGAATCTCAAGGAAGTAATGCGGAATTGAGAATCAAAGTCTCACATATACAAAAAGTGCCACCGCTTGTTGCGCTTTGGTCTCAGTTTTAGACCTTGTCGCCTCGGTGCGCTTCTCTTTTAAAACAAGATTGTACTTTTTTTTGTTAATTTATGTGACACTTATTGGGTTATGCATCCCATTGTACTCCTTGCACATGTAGTTTTTTTTATGTTATGCATTGCTTGATTTAGTTGAGTGGGTATGGGCGATACACAACATGGTTTTCAACTTTTTATTTTTATGCTATGATTTATGTTTCTTATATGTGTAAGCTCATCATGTTTATGATTTTTTATTATGTTTCCACGGATTTTTTCTGCTTGCATTGCTATTTAAGTTTTGAACTAATGTACTTCGCCAAAATTTAGTGATTTTGACCCCATATCACCCGTCTGAGCTTTGATTTAGTCAATTACAGCTTCAAAAAAAAAAAAAAAAAAACCAAACAACTAGATCTATAATTTTGTATGATTGACCGTGAACAATTGGGTGAAACCCAATAAATCTATAGACAGCAAGCTCACGATCAATCCATGAATCAACTACATCATTTCTAGAACTTTTTTTTTTTCAAATAACAAAACCAAGTCCAATGATGGCGAATAATCTATGCATTCATATTATGTTACGTTATCAGTGAAAGAAAAATAGGAAGTCGTAGGAAGGGTATCAAACGGACTCTGATTGAACTCATTCAAGCGGCATTAGAACCGTCTTATCGAACACTACGACGTTAGTTTTTAGGTCTTCGTTTTTTAGGGTTTTAGCTTGTTGTTTTTAAAAGCGTTATATCATTGTGTTTTTAATGTACGATTGTGTCTTTTTCTTATTTTCATCATTGTGTTATTTTTTCAATTCATTGTGTCTTTTTTTCTCAGCATTGTGTTATATTTTTTTGCACTGTGTTATATTTTGTAGCTCACTGTGTCATATTTCATGATCTATTGTGTTTTTTGTATTCTTCTTACCCTTCTCATTTTTGTTACATAACTTAACCCTATGAGTATGATCCCGTAACCATGTAAAAAGTTGTGCATTGCTCGTTGAGAGTGGAAACAGACAAATGGCTAAATGGTTTGTATATGATGCTCGAATCATTATTTAAATAAGATTTGTAAGACTTATGACAGAGATAGACAACACTGATGCTACTAACATGGAAGCTTTGAGAAAACTGAAACAATAAGCATGAAATAATCATAAGTTATCAATAAAAACCTAACATTTTATTAAAAACATGATGTTATCATCCACATTATATCAAAATTTATCTATATAATTTGTAAGATGCAAAAAATCAACAATTGAGTGACAAAAGTTAATAGATTATCAATTACCTTCAAGGGATGCATAGCAAATCAACAATTTTGATTGACGATTTTTAATGAGTTAAGTCGCTAATTACAACACCTTTGATTATGATTATGATCTCGATTTGATTGTAAAAAGAATCAGAGCAAGAACGCAAGAGAAGATAGTTGGACTTCGAAGATCGTTATTTACTATTCAGATGTGCGACCATTCACTGTTACGACCCAATCAATATTCACTCCTCACTTTCCGCTTTCATTTTTTAACCTAATCGCCTTTCTTCTTTTTTGAACGAGCTACAATCCAGTACTACACAAACGAACCCAACACAAATATAAAATAACATCTTATAATAGGGCCCCAAAAAGATTGGGCCTTAGCCCTTTCTTTAGTAGACTTATACTTAGGCAAAGTTTGGTTTTCGTTATTAACAAAATTAACTTAACCGGATTGAAAACCAGCAATCTAATCAAATAAACCGAACCAATTAACCGATTGTTAATACGATTATTTAACCGATGACTTTCGTTTTGGTTGAAGGTAATAAAAAAATTGAACGGAACTATACATACCCATAAAAGTGGTTATGTTCCTCGCCGCATCGCGCGGGCACCCTACTAGTAATATATAATAACTTATAATAAAAGAATTGAACTTTGATGATGTGGCATTCAATGGAGGCCTCAACCTCTCATTGAATGTGCCACGTGGCATCATGTAAGATTTTTTAATTTTTGAGTTTTTTTAATAAATCTATATATGTTATAATTATTTTAGGAAAAGATAGGAATTTATTTGCATTCTACTACTCTGAAAAAGTTTTAAAATTCAACAAATCAGTTATATTAAATTTTGTACAAACAACTTCAGCTTTAACGCAGGCCCAAACAGGAAGCCCGAAGTTCCATCTTTTCAACCCAAAGTTTTAATCTTTTCAAATTTCAACCCAAACTTAAAGCCCAAAGTTTGAGAATTCATTCCCAGGTCAAGACTAACCCAACACCCTTGCTTAAAAGACTAAACCGAGACTGACCCGACCCTTAATGTCTCCTGCGAATTCTGGTTTCAATCACGGGCTGGTCCGAGCTTGACCTGATGCTCACCCCTCCCTAAATTCTCGGTTGATATACATATGGCATGTGGTTGTTTAACAGCTCTAGGTTATCTCATGTTATGCTATGTTTTGATACAATGGATTGTAATCCATGACCAAACATATTGTATTTTTGTACTACAGTCACCATTGGGTTTCAAGTTAACTAAATTTGAATTTTATAAATCAGTTACTTCTACTAGAAATATTTCGACATATCATATTTTTACTAGGAATAATACTAAATATGTTTTCGAAGAAATTAGGTGTTTAGAAAAAATCAACAACATTGTCTAGAAACTAATTTTCTAGACATTCTCTACAATTGCACCAGCAAGTCGAGTCTAAACATTTAAGTATTTAACTTGTTCAAGTTCACAATCATCGTCTACGTATACCGATAAGAAATACACAAGGGCTGAAGTGTAACTATAATATATTTGTATGCAGGGGCGTCTTTGGGGAGGTCTGAGGAGACCAACCGGACATGGTCTATAAATCTTGGGGGCACATTTAAAAAAAAAAAATTCCCATATATATGTATATATTTTTTTATGTAACTCATTTAACACTTAAACTTGGCCTAAGGGGCCTATTTTTTAACCGCTTGGATATGGTACGTAAATTTTCAGGGACGGCTCTGATTGTATGCGTATTTATACGGTGAGGAAAACTAGGTTTTATACATTTCACAATCGATCACTCAATTCATTTGTTTAAGATATTTTCAACTCATTTGACCTTTTCTAGAACTTATTAGCCCAGTTGATTGCCGAAAAAAAAACGAACTAATTCGGACGTTAGCATCTTGCTGTATCGGTATACCTTGTTTTATGATTTGAATAAAAGTCGCATTGCCAATCAAAAGAAAAATTCAAAATGTTAAATACGGATATTTGTTGAAAATTAATGAAAATGTCCTAAACCATATTTTTAATATTTGAACTCATGCTTTCAAAAATTTGTAAGTGTGAAGTTTTCATCATAAATTTGGCTTGTTACATGTTGAAAAATTAATATGCATAAATTTAATATTTCCTTTTCAAGTAAAATCTCTCATATAAATTTTACAGTAATAAAGACCATAAACATAATATAAACATACAATACAAGAAATTATTATATAATAAAAAAGGATGTCTTATAAATAGTTCTTAAGAGACAACCTCTAATTTTTATTGTTTTTCTTTGTCAAATTTACAACAATGTCATCAATCATTATACGCATATAAACATACAATATAAGAAATTATTATATAATAAAAGATGATGTCTTATAAATATTGCTTAAGAGACAACCTCTAATTTTTATTGTTTTTCTTTGTCAAATTTACAACAATGTCATCAATCATTATACGCATGTTTTTTTTTCCCGCATTCAACCCTTCAATATTTCCCTTTACATTCCCCCAGCTTCCTATAAAGTTTATAAAATGTTATTTTGACCGCCCTAGAGTTGTATGTACTTATTTTATATACGTGAGTTATAAATAATACGTTTTCAGGTTTATATTTATGTAAATTTGTGTTGGTTTATATTTTGACATAAATTTTGTTCGGAAAACGAGTTGGGTAAAATGTAATACGTTTTCCCCAGGCAGTATAAATTCAAGCTACTTTACATTTTGACTCCGCCGCAACCCGTGGTACCATTTTTACGTGCTTATTTTAACTATGTTTCGTATAAATCCAATTTGGTTTGCGTTTTGACGTAAATTTTTCTCGATAATGAGTCAGGTGAAATATAATATGTTTTCGTGTCTACTTTCATTTGTGTTTTCTGTTGGTTTAGGTTTTGATAGTATAAATTTAAGTTACTTGAAGTTTCGCCACTGCCGCAACTCGCGACGAATCAAAATTAGTTAATAAGGGTAACCGATTTTTTTGGCTATGTGTTTCGGTACATGTGATTGTAGCGTTCCTCGTGGACACAACATAGACTTTGAAATGACTTGCAACCATAAACCACTCCTCACCTTTCTACATCCTTGCTATTAATTTGTATTATTTTTCGTCATGAAATTTAACACACACGTACAAGTTTTTTTTTCGCACAATATATTCTGACACGTACATGTATTTGATATGAATGTCTCAAACAAACCTAACATTAAAGTTATGTATTGAATTAATCTAAACTTGTTTAGATTAATTTCTGGCTGAAGAAATGAAAAAAATTTACATAAATGGTCGATTGTGTCAATTTGACGGGCTCAATTGTTATCTTTATAAAAAGAAATGGCTATGATTTTGTAGTATAAACCCAATTTTTTATATACATACGTGTTTTTTTGTAACTTTGTAAGTTTTAAATATAATAATATGTAAAAAGGCAGGATTAAACATTGGTGTTTGTATTAACCCATCAATACATATCATACGTGAACCCTATTTGGTTCACATAAAATTTCTAGATTCGTGTCAGGTATGACCTAGAAAGACGACTTGAATAATATCCTCAGCTTTAATTGATTATGTAGATTTGTTTGTTTTCTTTGCGTTTGTATATTTATGTGTGTATTTACAAAAGGATTACATAAAAGTTTATATGCGTTCACCAATGTGATTGTGTTTTTATATATGTGTTCAAGTGTTACATGTATTTTGTGTTTGATACATGTGAAGCATGCTATCAACGAGCAAGGCTATATAGTCTAAGATTTTATATAACGTAATAATGATAATATGTTTATCACGTATACATGTGTTTGTTTTCTTTGCATTTACGAAATGCTCACAATCTCACGTATAAGTTGTGCACATCTATGTTCACTTGTGTGATTTGTGTGTATATATATGTGTTACTCGTGTTTTATGCATGTCATGTATTCTATCGACAAGCAGAGCTACATAGATTAAGAGATTAAAATAATATAATATGTTAATATGTTTATCAAGTTTATGGGGCTTTACTTTAGCATGGAAAAATAAAATTAATTAATAGGTTATTATTTTTATATTACTTGTAGAGTTGTAGTTAACACTTTAAAAGCTATGGGGTCGCTTATTGTTATGCTTTTATACAATGATTGTAATGCGTGACCAAACATATTAAATGTTTGTTAAATGACCACTACTGGGTTTCAAGTTAAAAATTTATTTAAATTTTATAAATTAGTTGATTTCTCCAGAAATATTTTGACATGTCATATTTTTATACAATTTGGATTAATTATCATTCTAAACATGTTTTCTAGCAGAGTAGGTGTTACAAACAGTTAGCAACATTGTCTGGAAATTGATATTCTATATTCTAAACAGTTGACAACAAATGTCTATTTAGGGAGGATGGGGCACAAACCCTACGTAGCCTAAGGGCATGTTTGGCTCTCCAACCTCCTTATCTCCTTTTTTCCTTCTCTATCTCCTTATCTTTTTTTTCTAAAAAGTCACAATTTGTAACTTCTCATTTTTCTCCTTATTAAGACACAAAAGCTCATTTCAAGTCCTTACCCAAACACTATAAAAACTCCTTATTAACTTCTTGAGAAGTTAATAAGTTAAAAGGAGGCTAAATAAGGTTACCCAAACATGGCCTAAGGTGCACCAATCTCATCGCGCCACGTTATTTCAACCTCAAACTAGCCTAAAGTAGCTTAAACACCGGAAACGCCTAGCCTAAAGATTTTTTTTTAAACGAAGAGAGAACAACCCAAGCCGAATGTTCCACCAGAAGCCCCATTTAAAAGTCGATTTTCCAAGCTCCTTGGCAAGAAAACCGTATAGCCGAGACACTTCACAGGTCTAACACCCCAAATCAATAGTGCCCCGTCCTGCCTTATACGAAGGAAAACAAAAGGGCTGAAGAGTCAATATAAAATATTGTTTGCGTATTTATACGGCGAGGAAAACAAGTTGGAATTTCAACATTTCACAATCATTTGCTTATGATGTATCTCATATATTTATGAAATACATATTATGGCTTTAAATATTATTGAGTGTCTTGTTTTTCTTCTTTATGGATACATTCTTATCTTTTCTTTTGATGAAATAAAAGCTAATCTATATTTCTATACTAAAGTACTATACTAGGTTAGAGACTCTAAACTACACGGATTAAGCAAAATATAAAATAAAAAGTGATAAAAATTAAATAATATGAAATAATTATGTGTTGCAAATGATGCATAAATTTTATAGATGGTTTCGTCAACGTCATAACGAGCACTAAAGCATAAAATGCGGCACTTTTTTCATTTTGACCATCCAACGGCAAGTTTAATAATTTTTTTTTTTAAATCTAAACTTCTATAAATATCCATTTAAATCACAACTCATTCCAAAACTTTCACAAAACTCAGTTACTCTTCCACTTTATATTAAATTGTTTGTTCATCAATTTTCAAATGGCGCGCCCTTAGACCGACAAAGACGACAACGCTTTGGCAACGGGGTGGGTGCATGTCGCCAAGCAAGGGCAATCTCTAGATTCACTTTTGTTTTGGAACACGATTTTGACACGATTTCATCACTCAGAGGTATCAACGCAAGTCCTAACGTGGGGGCCAATTCTAGACCTAGACACACAGGTTAACAAAATTAGTAAGAATAGTAAACAACTGAACAAACACATAGACAATTGATGTGTGCGCGTGTTTAAAGAAAACTTAACTTCTTTTCAAAAAGGGCAAAGTCCCGAAGGAAGTGCCAAAAGCTTTGGTGAAAAGGTGAGTAAGTTAGAAAACAGTAAGACACTTGCAAGTTTTAAATTTCTAATTTAAAACGATAGTTGCTCAACGTTCTAAACCCATCACAATAGGCAAGCGCACCTATTGTGTATAGTATATAAATGTGCAAGTACCAAATATCGAATCCATGGACATGATTTATACTACTTAGCTTCCTAAAATTACTTAAAAGACTTTTTAAAAGAAAAGTAAAAAGAGAGATGTAAACTTTTAAGAGAAATCAATGACAAAACAATGGTGTTGCTTCGGGATCAGATGGAACCTGGTATGATGATAGTTATATTTATTTTAAGTGGTGTGTTCGAGTTGAGCACTTGTGCTTAAACTTACAATGGCTACTGCATTTTCTAGAGGTGACTATTTTCGCATAACTGTACAAACAACTGTGTTCTTAATGTTATTATGAGGGTCTCACGAACCGGGCAGCTCACCTCTCAACACTGAAAAGAAAATGACTCGAGACTGCGTCGACTCAACCCCGAATTACCCGCCTCTCAGTATTGCGATATAGACATTAAACTACTCTAGACTTTTATGAATAACTTGCTAGTGGCCGGAGCATGACCGAACAAGTTACCACTTAATATCATAGAAGAGTCATGACTAACTAGAACACGTGCATCCCCTACTTGATTTAATTAACTTGTCAAAAAGTGAGTGGTCTATTATTAACTGTGTGGCAGTATAATAATGAAAGAAAATAAAGATCGTTTTCTTTCAACACGGGTTCATCAATCCTTAACCTGTGCCAAAGCTTTCACATAGACCATGAAGCTAAGTCGCAAGATTAATTCTTGACTTATCACTAGGACCAAGTATAAAGACCGTACTGACCCTAAATGAGATCTTGATAGTAGAGGATTAAGCCACTAAGTGTGTGTATTTCTACCTACAAATGGCTAATCACTACTCGCAGGATTAGGTTAGCTCACAAGTGCATGGGTTTTTACACACCATGGGTACACTCATGAGTCCTCCCACTTCCTATCAAGACACCCACAAGACCAAAGACTAAGTGATTTATTAATTAGATCATTAAACAAAGTTTAGAATAGAAGGAAATTATTAAGAATGCAAAACACCACTTTAAAATAAAAGATAAACTATATTAATTCATACCAAGTTTCCATCATCACCCTAGCAACACCAACAGAAATCTAGCCTAGCATGGTTAATACAACAAGCTCACAAGGTTGGGTTTGTGTACAAGACATGGTGAAGGTTGTATGGAGATTTCTAAGAGATTTGGATGATTTTGGTTGTTTCTCTCTTGATCAAGGTGTTTATGGAGTGATCCTAGGCTCCAAAGGACATCTACAATCCTCAAGGAGGGCAGAAACTTCATGAAGAAGTGCTGATTTTCGAGTGAGAAGGGATGCTTCAAAATGTGGGGTTGAGGCCTCTATTTATAGGCAATTGAGCTCTGGCACGCCCGTGCTTATACCTTGGCACGCCCCTGCTCGACAGCGGGTATTGTTGAAGAGCCCTTTTTGTAGAAACTGTTGGTCTGTAGGTTGAGCACGCCAGTGCTGTTGTCCCTGGCACGCCTGTGCTTATCAGTACACTTAACCGTCTTGTCAGTTTTGGTCGGTTTAAGGCTTGGAGAACACGCTGGAGTAAAGCACTGCCGTGCCATACAGTGGGGCACGCCCGTGCACATCCTGAAATGCTGAAATTGACCTCTGTTGACTTGGAAATGTTGACTTGTTGACCCGAGACAGTTGCATGGCCGTAAGCACGGCCGTGCCATATCTGGCAGAGCTTCGAAGTCTTCAATTCTTCGTCCGTTTAGTGCCGTCTTGTGCAGTTTTCCACTTCTTTTTATCACCGGACCTCTAAACCTGCAATTATCAACAAAGAAAGATAATTCATGATAAAACAGAGATAAAAGCACGATTTTTAAGTATAAGATAGGTGATAATTATGTGTGAAAACATATCAATTTCTCGGCACATCAACAATGCAACAATAAAATGATGTAAACCTCATGCACAGAATACACAATTGACAGACTTGTCGAAGCCACGTTGGTGTCCAGATCATTGATTCATCACTCAAAGGTGTTAACGCAAGTCCTAAGGTGGGAGCCAATTCTAGACCTAGACACACGGGTTAACAAAATCAGTAAGAATAGTAAACAACTAAAAAAACACGTAGATAATGCAACAAATAAAGTGATGTAAACCTCATGTACATAATACACAATTGACAGACTTGGCGAAGCCACGTTGGTGTCCAGATCATTGATTCATCACTCAGAGGTGTCAATGCAAGCTCTAACGTGAGAGCTAATTCTAGACCTAGATACACGGTAATAGTAAACAACTGAACAAACACATAGACAACGCAACAAATAAAGTGATTGAAACCTCATGTACATAATCTCAAATGTTTTGACCCGTTAACCAAGTTGCAAATGACACAAAGAAAACTTTCAAATTGGTTTTAAACTTGTCGACTGTGCTACAAAATTAACTAAAACTAAGTTTTATAACACATAGGAAGCGGTTTACATACATAAGAGGCAATTCTACATACAAAATTAGCCACGCTATCAACCTTAATAGCTGATACCAACCTCATATTTATAACACATAGGAGGCAGTTCTACACATAAAATTGTAACACATAGAAGGTCCTTTTGACCCCAACCTGATCTAGAGCTCTTATTAGTGTCAGTTTCACTTTTCTTCCCGCCCCATCTAGGTTCAACTGCAGTGACCACTGCTTTCACAAGTGGACCGGTGGATCATCAACCTCAGCATCAATATATCATAACATTAAAACACATACATAACTTTATACGAAGATAAAAGTGCAAATAACAATAACAAACATGTACCAATAAAGAGTGATAACACAAAGCTAAAAGCTGTCTAGGCAACATTCAAAGGCAAACAAACATGGTTGCTTTTGTAAAGTCACCTGACTTGCCATTTGACACATAGACCTGGCCTTGATAGGCTCATATACACATCAACCAATGAGTAAAGGATTAGCAATAGATAATAAACTTTCAAAGTCAAGATTGCATGACAGTTTATACATCATCAAACTAACGATGGTTTTCAAAATCACAAATTATACCAAAAGTTAAACAAAACCTATCTAAACTCGAAACCTCATGTGAACAAACATCACAATCATAGGATGACCTCCACCCCTTCAATCACAGGCCAACCCACGACCACCATCATCTAACGGCGAAAACCAAATGTAGACGGTGGCGGCTAGGGTTTAGCAGGAAAGGGGCCGCATCGGGAACGACAATATCATTGACGCTCATCATACACAAACACCCCTCATTCTCTTTGTTTTGTAACACACTTACAGAGTATAGAGAAAAACAAAGAGAGAGAGAGAGAAAGAGAGACAGAAATAGTATGAGAGAAGATTAATACCTGCCATTTGTTTCCGGCGTGACACCAGATACATGTGACAGCGGTGGTTTTGAAAAAGAAAGACAATGATCATGTCAAATTATAACGGAGAGAAATACGGTGAGTGAAAGGAAGAAGATGAAGGATGTTGTAGAGAGTGAGCAGAGATATGTAATAAAGTGAGAAACCCTAATGAACCTCACACTACACGTGTCAAGCACCATATAAATCTAAATTAGCAAAAAAAAAGTCCCCCCCCCCCCCCCAAAGAATCGAACCCGGGTTGACTGCATTTTAAAGATCACCACAAACCATTGAACCAAAGCACAACATTGAATGAATATTACAAATTATGTTATATAAAGTATCATAAAATACAGTAGACTAAAGTTACTATTCAAATCGCTAGCCTATTAATATATATATATATATATATATATATATATATATATATATATAGGGTAGGGATCCTAAGAGAACCAACTCCTATTTGAGAACTGAGAGAACCATTCTGGGCCACACATTTCATATAAAGGAAAAAAAAAAAACAAATTTTTTTTTTTTTTTTGTTTGCTTTAATCGCACATTTTTATGCAAGGGAAAATTTTTTTTTTTTTTTTTGAATTTTTTTTCATTTATACATATGTGTATATAGCATTTTTCAGCTATACATATGTGTATATTTCAGTTATACATATGTGTATATTGCATTATACATATGTGTATAATGCAATTATACACATGTGTATACTGAAAAAAAAATACAAAAAAAATAAAAAATTTTTTTTTCTTACATATAAAGCAGCGATTTTTGCAAAAAAAAAAAATATATATATATATTTTTTTTTGCCTTAGAGAAATGTGTGGCCCAGAATGGTTCTCTTAGTTCTCAATTTGGGGAAAGGTTCTCATTTGAACCAAATCCTATATATATATATATATAATTAAAACATTACTTAAACACACCAACTAATACATGCGATCCCAATCCTCTAGAGTAGTCTCTGGAGACGATATGTCACGATCGTTATCACGACCGTCCGACCTAGTGTCTTGACGAATGCTTCCGAAGTTAGTACTTGGAAGACGATACGGTTCAACGTCCATAGTGACGTACTCCTCACTCGGGTCAGTTCCGTACCCTTCAGCCCAGTTATGCACGACTTGTGTTGGACGAATGTTTGAAACGGGAGGGTTTGGGGTGAAGTTTGTTTGCGTCTCCCCAACTTGTAGTTGATTAAATTGTAGTACAACTATAGTGTAGTCATAAGCCCAATTAAGCTCCTCGCCTGTAACAAGAGTATTTGGATCGACACTTCATTGAGTAGGTAAAGGAGGAGGGATTATTAGTTGCAGAGGAGTGTAGAGTAGACGACGAGGAGTGTATACTGGTTGAGAAGAAGTGTACCCTGGTTGAGGAGGAGGAGGAGGAAGAGACAACACTGGTTGAGGAGGGGGAGAAGGAGGAGACGACACTGGTTGTGAACGTTGGCTAACACGTCGGCGAGATATCGCATGGGGTTGGAAGGTCCAGCTCCTTCAGTAGGATAACCACCACCCATATCTTTGAATTTTTATATTTAGATTTAATTGTGAGTTATAATTGTAAATTTGTCTTGTATTTATAGGGTTAGAAAACTAGCCGTTTGAAAAGTAGCTGTTAGAAAGTATCCGTTTGAAAAATATCCGTTGGAAAAGTATCCGTTTATGTTTTTTTATTTAACTAGTATAGTGACCTGCCGCGCGTTGCGGCGGCGTCCAAAGTTAAGCGACTTGAATTTATTGTGACCAACAAATACAACGGCAGTAACACTAAAATCATTAGATGCGTACATTGCTATTAATCGAGGCATAACCCAAAGTTACAAACTTTAACAATGATAGATAACAAAAGATGATAATAAATTTGTGGGACTATGATCTATGCTTTATTCTCACCACCTTCCAACTCCTAACAACAACCTTTTGGTTAACAAAATCTAATGGCCGGCCTTATGCTCTAACAACTCCAAGCAGTCTGCTAATGCAACGCCAGTAGTTCTCTAAGAACCATGAATATATACACACCCGTGCACGCGACACATGTAACATTTCAAAATAAACATAGAGTTATTTACTACAAATTATACAAACATAGAGTTATTTACTACAAATTAACCATCGTTATATCATCAACTTTTTTCCAGCATTAAATTCAAAAATATCTTTGAAAATATCTTAGGCAAACTGACCTGAAACAAAACATATTCTGTGTTGATTAAGCCTAGAGTCTCCACCCCCTACCAACTTACAATTCTGTGTTGAAACAAAACAACTCCATCAATAACAACCGCATCCACCAACACTCTCAACAACAACAATAGCCATCTTTGTCACAACTCCACCAAAACCATACCTATAACAACAATCTGTAGGTACCTAACCACAGTTTCAACCATCTCTATTACAGTTACGGCACTGTTAACAACCCAAAAAAACTCCATCAATAGAATCACCAATGTCGACAACAAAAATAGCCACCATTATCAAAAACTCATTGCAGTCCCAGCTAAATACCGTTGAACCAACAATAGCCACGACGGTCATGGCCTGCAAGAGAGACGTGTGTTTCTTATAAACACCCCGACCCGACCTGATTAGGTTTATATTCTTCTTCAAATACTCACCCATTCTCTAGAACCCCCAATTAAGCCTTTAAATATGTCTCACAATCATCATCCTACCAAATTATGTTAACCATCGATTGAATAATAATCATCAGATGAGGTTTAATTTCACTGATTCCCCTAATTTTAACGAAATTTTATTTATCGCCATTGTAATCGGTTGTTTGATGTTTGTGTTTTTTTTTTTAAATTTGTTTACTGTGTTTTGATTGTATGCATTAAGCAAAGATTGCAGAAGTAAGAAAACAAAGACCACACGACAAAGAATAGAAGAGGACATACCAATCGGAAGAGACACATGCAACCACCAACAATTCAGCAGCAAGCAACAAAGCGGAAAACCTGCAACACAGAAAAAAGAACAGAAGAAAACAAAAAAGAAGTGTTAGCTGCGCTTGCAAACGGAAGACAAAGGCAAATAAAAAGATGAAATTAGAATCAGAACAAACTTAAAAACTCATCGGAAACTGTCGGAAATTAGAGGACGGCGAAAACGTGATTACAGGACGTCTACCGACATCACCACGTGTCCCTGTCTTCCCCTCTTTGCTTCATCTCTGCCGTCTCTAATCTAATCGAAAGATGTATACGGACGTTGATTGTGTAACTGACCTTTGACGTAAGTTTCCCGATTCTTCGTCGGACTCCTCGAACCCCTAGAAACCTCTCAATCTCACTCTGTGAATAGTAGGGTTAGAAGAAAGGGATTAAAGCATGGGTGAGACAGGTGTATGGTATAGAGAAAAGCTTTAGGTGTTGGTTAACCACGTGTAGGGCTGGTGGCAGCTCAAGGTTGTATGTTGTTTACTTGTTGGTACTATTATAAATGCACCTGGTACAACTCGAATTGCACAAAAAACCTTTTAACCATACAGTACAACTTAGCAATGCACAAAGCATTTGTTATTTAATATACTACTAGATTGTGTCCCCCGCGCGTTGCGGCGGGGAATCTAGTTCAAAATCTAGTTTTATATCCGCCGCGCGTTTCAGTGGACGCAATGCCATCCTCTTCAATGGTTTAGTTAACGAAATCTGTTGCCGTGGGGATAGATCAAAGTCGCGGAGGTGATGTAGTCGCCTGTAAACGAACCTAACGCCTGAAACCTTTGGTCTTAAGTATTTGATTTTGGATAGTCCAATCTAGATCATAAGTATCAAAAATAAACAAATTACCAAGATGATGTTCTTGTCTGAATGACCTTTTGGACATGGCACTCGAGACAATACAATCAACTGCAAAAGTGCAAAGCAGCAACTGATGAGAATTACCAGATTAAAGTTTTGATTGAATAGAATTAAGGAATCTAATTATGCAAATATGAAAGAAAATAATTACCCACCATCACTCCTTGGATTGTTGAAATTAGTAACTAAAAGCACACAATAAACCATGATTAAAAGCTATAATTCGTTTCATCAACTTAATTTTGACCTGCTAATATCACAAAAACACTACACAACAACAGAACATTAAAACATATAAGAAGCTTGATTTACAAAACCCACAAAAATAATCCATAATTCATCAATTCCTTATCATCGGGAGTAAAAGTTGTGTTTCAATAATGCGTCAAACATGTTTCTTATATGCTTAATTTTCCAATTAACAATCAAGTAAAATGGAAAGAATATGAATACGTTGATGTTAGAGTTTGGTTTATGACTAAACCCAATTTAATTAAAACCTCAAGACTCAACATCAATAGTGTAAACAAAATATTTAAACTAAACCCTAAAGCCCTCATAAACCACATACATAGATATGGTTACCTGCGCCAATCAAGCACGAATCTGAAAACCCTCAAATGCAAGCCCAACATCATCAGCAGGTAAATCTACAAACTTACATACAACAGAAGAAACAAAACAAATCTGAATATAAGCATAAGTACCAACAAAAAAGAATAATACCTTATACTAAGATTTAAAAAAAAACAAAAAAAGTACAAATATAAAAAGTGAAATTAACATGTAATTCTAGATCCAAAATTCTGAATTAGATTCTTAAAAGAGATGCAACATCGAGTTTATAGATAAAAATGTCACATTAATTACTCAAGATAAGAAATATAATAAAAAGCACTATCAAAGTAGATAATAATAATAATAATAATAATAATAATAATAATAATAATAAATGAAGAGGGAGAAAAGCAACCTTGTCGGAAACAGCAATAGTATCGGGCATGGGAGGTGGTTGAAGAACATCGTCTGGAAAGTCAAACACCGACTGGGATAACCTTCGTTGGTGGCGACGGGCTCCTAGCCTTCCAACCACCGCCATCTGTTCACCTTGCACCGACGGCCTAAACCGTAGCCTCGGTTTCGCCTTCGTCAATGGCGCCGGAGTTCCAGGTGGAGAGAGAGAGAGAGAAAGAAGAGAGAGAGTTTGAAAAGTGTTGTTGTGTAGACCGAGAAAGAAAAGAAGAATGAGAGATGAGGGGTGTTTGTGTGGTGTAGAATATGTACAACTATTTATGCACATGGTACAACAACTCAAAGCAAAAAACACCCCTAATGCATAAGTTACAACCTAGTACTGCACAAAGCAGTTGCTAATTAGAACTATATAAATATAATGTATGTTTTTTATTTTAGTTTATTTAATGTAATGTTGTTATTTTATTTTTTATTTAAAAAGTTTAGTGTGATGGGTATCATTCCACCTTATGGTTTTAGTGATGAATGTGATGGAGTATGATGAAAATAAGATGACACAATATTATTAAGTGTGATAGTGTGATGGATGTGATTACCACCCATCAACCCTAATAACAATAACCGCTTGTTTGGGTCTTCTCCACATATGCTTGTTGCGGTCTTTGTGGGACACAATATGGGCTTTGAAATGATTTTTAGTTTTATTCATGCAATTAATTTCTCATTTTCTCCCTCGTGCGACGTTTGGTATGAAGCTCTTAGACGTACCTAATCCAAAAGTTATGTAACTAAGTTTAATCTAACATTTTTTTTAAATTAGGTTTGGTTGGACACGTGTAAACATTTAGATAGATGGCCGGGTGTGTCAAATCAATGGACCCCATTGTTTATTTTATGAAGTTTCTTAAAATGTATATTTTATGTTGTTGCTTAAGCTGGAAAGATATTTTATGCCAAAATTAAAAGTTAAAACGGAAATGTGTTATGGGTGTTGCTAAATGCACTCCCCTTTTTGTTATTTTTACTGTTACACTCCCCCCTTAAAGTTTTTAAATAAATACAATCTAACCTTACATATTCTAGGTTATTAAAGTTTGCAATAATAAGTATCCATACTTATTCTAGGGGTTTATTCACTTCCAAAACGTGAATTTAGAATATACATATATACACACACTACCATACATACCATCAAATTCCATAAACAATATATACATTTTTTTTGAACGGCTGTTTTTTATACATTTATGTTTCATTGATATTGATATAACTTTATAATTGTAAATTAATAATATCAAAAAAGGGGTTTAAATATGCCGTGTATGTATACAGTATAAACATGCTAATACATAAAACCTGAGTCATGTTTGGATTCATGTTAAATTTTCAGATTCATGTCAGGTATCATATTCCTACTTCACTTGATTATGCATATGTGTTTGTTTTCTTTGCATTACCAAATGCTAATAGCATTCACAGTAAATCTTCCATCTTCATCTCTATAATTATACTAAAAATCACTATCTTTCTCTTTCTTTTTCTATTTAATAATATTTATTCTATACTTTTATCATTACCTTTTCTCTCTCCCCTACTCACAACCACATTTAAAAATATTAAAACAATTATGGAGGATGAACAGTATCTCCTCCAAATTTACTGATGAACAGTGTCTCATCTATATATTTTCTCTTTCCTCTACTCACAACCACTTATACCCACTCTATATAATATAGAGGCCCCCCTCACACTATTATAGAGCATCTATTGTGAATGCTCTAAGGGGGAACGGGGCGCTACCAGAATTGGGCACGGGTACCCCACTTCCAACACGGTAACACCGTCGCCACCCGTGCTGGTAGGGGTCCCGTGAACCAAAATCTGGTTCTTCTTACCGTGCTGGTAGTGGATCTGACAGTTTTAAAGGTTTTCTTTTTTATGTTTTAATCTCTTCTCTCTCTCTCTCTCTATTCTTTAGATGCAAGGGTGTTTTTTTTTTTTTTTTTTCCATCTGTGCAAGTATGAAGATGAAGTGAAAATGGTGATAGATATGTATTGTGTATGTATCGTGTGTGTGTGGGGAGTGTATAGAGAGAGAAAGAAGAGCATTAAATATTTCCTATTTCTTTTTGTTCTTTACATCCGTGAAAAACATTAGATTATTTTCTCTTTTTTTTATTAGATTATTTTTAATTAGATTATTTTTATTTTAAGTTAATATGAGTATGTTAAATATATTTAGAAAAAAAAAATGAGACTAGATATGTTTAATAATGTTTATTTAAAAACTAGAAAAAAACATTTCAGTAAAGTGAATCAGTGGAGTGTTGCCTACAAAAAAGTGTTTCAGTGAAGGAAATCAGAGAAGTTATGTGGCAGTGTATGATTGGTTGAAACCAGTGAAGTTGAAAGACCTCACAGGGAGTGCCCCGTCCACCCTAATATATCGGATTTGGACATTGTATTTATGCGTGCATGTGTTACGTGTCCTGTGCTTGATGTATGTCACGTATGTTATAAACAAGCTGATCGAGTCGTACAGTTTAAAGATTATATAATAATATAATATGTTTATCACGTATACATGTTTTGTTTTCTTCACATTTACGAAATGGTAACATATAAGATCTGCAAATCTATGTTCACAGGTCTGATTGTGTATTTATGTGTTCATGTGTAACATGTGATTGATGCATGTCACGTATACTATCGGTGAGCAGAGCTATACACTTTTAAAGATTAATATAATATAATAACTATGGAGAGTTCAAACAACAAGAAAAAATATTATACGAAAAAATTTAAACCAATAGAAACCTCTATATAATAAGTGTACTTAATGCTAAATAAATGATTAGTTTTGGGTGATACTATCTACACAACCTCAAAAAAACCCTAAACAACCTCTCGATGGACCGTAGAGGCCTTGATGGGCCGTCAAGGCCAAATCAGGGAAAATTGACGGGTCGTGGAGGCCTCCACGGCCCGTCATAATACAAAAAAGTGAAAAACGATGGGCCGTGGAGGCCTCCACGGCCCGTCATAATCTGAAAAGTGAAAAACGACAGTGTCAGTCTAAACTCCCTGCAAAAGCAGGGTGTTCAGACTGAAAAAGTCTGAAAAGTTGTTTTACTACGGGCCGTGGAAGCCTCGATGGTCCGTCGACAATTTATAATTGACCTATATATATATATATATATATATATATTTTATAAAAAACACGAAGCTTCTTGGGGAAGTTTGGTGTTTCTACGGGCCGTGGAGGCCTCGATGGTCCGTGGATAGGTTTTTGGGATGGGCCGTGGAGGCCTCGACGGCCCATCGTTTTCCATTTTTAAGGCCTCGACGGCCCATTGTGGCCTCCACGATCCTTGAGAACCTTAATTTTTTTAGCACGTTTTTTGTATTCTAAGCTTAATATTTGTGTTTTTTATAACAAAAAAAAGTAATTTCTTCTCATAATCATTAATTAGTGTACACAATAATTTTTTTCCGTTAAATATTTTAGTATACATGATGAAAACAGTAACATACGATAAGCTAGGTTAAGTCGAAGTATTGAGGTGGTGGAACATCAACCCTTTGTATACGGTCGTCATATATCATGGCTTCTATCTCAATATCATGAATACATTACAGACATTCAAAATGTCCGTGGAGACGGTAACTGTGGGTTTCGATCCGTAGCTGTGGGTTTAGGGTGGAAAGAGGATATGTGACACTTCATCCGCACATAGCCGTAGCCCGTTAACCAACCGGACTATTCCGACCCGACTGGCCTGTTAACCAACCGGACTGTTCCGACCCGACCGGCCCGTTAACCAACCGGACTGTTCCGACCCGACCGGCCCGTTAACCAACCGGACTGTTCCGACCCGACCGGCCCGTTAACCAACCGGACTGTTCCGACCCGACCGGCCCGTTAACCAACCGGACTGTTCCGACCCGACCGGCCCGTTAACCAACCGGACTGTTCCGACCCGACCGGCCCGTTAACCAACCGGACTGTTCCGACCCGACCGTCCCGTTAACCAACCGGACTGTTCCGACCCGACCGTCCCGTTAACCAACCGGACTGTTCCGACCCGACCGACCCGTTAACCAACAGGACTGTTCCGACCCGACCGACCCGTTAACCAACCGGACTGTTCCGACCCGACCGACCGTTAACCAACCGGACTGTTCCGACCCGACCGACCCGTTAACAAACCGGACTGTTCCGACCCGACCGACCCGTTAACAAACCGGACTGTTCCGACCCGACCGGCCCCTTAACGAACCGGACAGTTCCGACCCGACCGGCCCGTTAACAAACCGGACTGTTCCGACCCGACCGGCCCGCTAACAAACCGGACTGTTCCGACCCGACCGCCCGTTAACAAACCGGACTGTTCCGACCCGACCGACCCGTTAACAAACCGGACTGTTCCGACCCGACCGGCCCCTTAACGAACCGGACTGTTCCGACCCGACCGGCCCGTTAACAAACCGGACTGTTCCGACCCGACCGACCCGTTAACAAACCGGACTGTTCCGACCCGACCGACCCGTTAACGAACCGGACTGCTCTTACCCGACCGGCCCATGAACGAACCGGACTGTTCCAACCCGATCGGCCCGTGAACGAACCAGACTGTTCCAACCCGATCGGCTCGTGAACGAATCGGACTGTTCCGACTCGACCGGCCCGGTAACCAACCGGACTGTTCCGACCCGACCGGCCCGTTAACGAACCGGACTGCTCAGACCCGACCGGCCCGTTAACGAACCGGACTGTTCCGACCCGACGGCCCGTTAACGAACCAGACAGTTCCGACCCGACCGGCCCGTTAACGAACCGGACTGTTCCGACCCGACCTACCCGTTAACGAACCGGACTGTTCCGACCCGACCGGCCCGTTAACGAACCGGACTGTTCCGACTCGACCGGCCCGTTAACTAACCAGACTGTTCTGACCCGACCGACCCGTTAACGAACCGGACTGCTCTGACCCGACCGGCCCTTGAACGAACCGGACTGTTCCAACCCGACCGGCCCGTGAACGAACCGGACTGTTCCGACCCGACCGGCCCGTTAACCAACCGGACTGTTCCGACCCGATCGGCCCCTTAACCAACTGGACTGTTCTGACCCGACCTGCCCGTCAACGAACCGGACTGTTCCGACCCGACCGGCCCGTTAATGAACCGGACTGTTCCGACCCGACCGGCCCGTTAACGAACCGGACTGCTCTGACCCGACCGGCCCTTGAACGAACCGGACTGTTCCAACCGACCGGCCCATGAACGAACCGGACTGTTTCGACCCGACCGGCCCGTTAACCAACCGGACTGTTCCGACCCGATCTGCCCGTCAACGAATCGGACTGTTTCGACCCGACCGGCCCGTTAACGAACCGGACTGTTCCGACCCGACCGGCCCGTTAACGGTCAGTTTTGTCGTTGGGTGCCTCGATGGGCCGTGGAGGCCTTGACGGCCCATATGAGGTTGTGTAAATAAAAAACCCTAGCTGTGTAGGTTGTGTAGATAACCAAGGCCTTAGTTTTTTTAACCCCCTAAACTAGTTAAATTAATGAAACTCATAATTCAATTTAAAAATATATTCTTTCTTATCAATCATAGTGACGTACATTTTGTGCGATGACCAAGAATTAAATGTAATAAGGTTGAAGCTCAATAACTATACATTTTGCCATAGTTTTTTTTATTGCTTTGGGCTTAGTTATGTTAGGGGCGACGGGGCGCTACCAGAATTGGTCATGGGTACCTCACTATCAGCACGGTAAAATCGCCGTCACCTATGCTGGTAGTGGTCCTGTGAACCAAAATCTGGTTGTAGTTAACGGGCTGGTACCCGTGAGTTTCTCTCCCCCCTTTTGTCTTTTTCTCTATTTTATTTCCAGTGGAGTGCTGTCTTCAAAAACTGTTTCAGTGAAGTGAATAAGTGAAGTGATGTGGCAGTGCATGATTGGTAGAAATCAGTGAAGTTGAAAAAAAACCTAGTGGAGCGCCCCGTCCCCCTTATGCATTTCATACAAGGATCGTAACCCACAAAAAACATATTGTACTTTTGTAACAGCATCCACACTCGTAAATCCTTCCAAAATTTCAAACCCACTTTTTCTACAATAGTAAACAATTCCAAACTTCCACATCACACCTCATTTTTACAAAGAAAAAAATAAAATAAAATAATAATATATGTGTGTGATGGGTCCCATCGTGCAGAATTTGGACTAGTTTGGTATACTGGATGGGAAGGTTGGTTTGGGATTTCAAACCGTCTCTTACGACGGTAATCTAGTTTGGTTTGGTTTGAAGGTTTGGTTTTCGGACGGAGAGCAAACCATACCATACCATTGTGGATCTGTTGACTATTGAGTTTCAAATTAATAAATATCATTCAACTTATGTTTTCTGAGAAAATGGGTGTTACACAATATAGTCAACATCATCTTTAAAATGATCTTTTAAGCCTATGTACCACATTACCAGCTAAGTTGAGTCTAAACATTTAGGAACCTTAAGTTTGCAATCAATGTATATTTATACTGACAACGACCCTCTAAGGGCTTAAGTGTAAATATAATGTACTATACTTGTATTTATACTAGTGAGAGATTGAGAATACAATTTCACAATATTGGCCCAGTTGGTTGCTGACGTGAGTAATGACTAATGAGTTAGGGTCAGGCCCAGTTGGAATCTTGGTGACGATTGACGAAAGTTGTTAAATCTTAAGTGTTGCATGTTTACGGACTATGACTTTAAACATTGTTTGATTTTTTATTAAAACATTATAAATTAATAGGCCTTCGGGCGGCGGGTTTTCCCCGCGAACTGGTGTGAAATTATTGGTGGACCCGAGTTACTCTCGAAGTACTTCTTTGTCCAGTGGGTACTTCGTGAGTGCTCAGGATTGATTTGTTGGCCGTTCAAAAAAAAATGTAATAACTTTTTTTTAATGTTAACTTTCACTAACCACCAACATAGAACAGAAGCCGAAAAAACAAGGCTCTAGCAAATACAATACCTTTTCTTGAAAAAGTCTTTGGGGCTGTTAGCAAGTGCTAAACCAGTAAGAATTTGAACGGGCAAGATACCCTGAGCCAGTAAGTGTATTTTATAAAACGTGATGAAACTATTAATCTCATTACTCTTATCTATGTATTTTTATCTTTTGAAAAATGCTCAGTTATATCTATGTTAGGGGCTGTTTGGTAGCCTCTTAATCAGCCTCTTAACCATTCAGCTCTGAATCATTCAGCATTCAGACTGTTTTGTTTCAGCATCTGAATGGAATGATTAAGTGCTGAACCATTAAGCTAATAAGGGATGCTGAATGATTAAGCTCTTAACCATTCAGAGCCTCTTAACCATTCAGACCATCTTAATGATTCAGCACTTAATCAACCAAACAGCCCCTTAGTAATATACTTTCAAGCCTCTTTCTAAGGGTTTAAAACTTCAAATATTCAAACGTTTGAATAATCATTATGAATTCGATTATGGAATCCTTATACTACATAAGTAAATAATAACTTACAAAACTTTGTTGGTTGAAAAAAAAAAAAGAAGTCTTTAACTAGTTTAATAATTACAACTCAGGGTCTGTTTGGTATAGGGTAATAAAATGGATGGGGGAATGGAATGAACGAGGTAATGTAATGGATCATTACCATTCCATGTCTTGTTTAGTTGCCATGTGGGAATGAAAAAAAACATTACATTGTGTTGTTGGATAGGTAGGAAAAGACGAAGGAATAAAATCAGTGGTGAGTGGCTGTGGTGGGTGGTGGTCAGTGGCGGTGATGGTGGGTGGTGATATGTGGCGGTAGCGGTGGTGGTGGGCGGTTGCAGTAGTGGTGGCGATGGTGAAAGGCGGAGGTGAATGGTCGTGATGGTGGGTGGGCGACGATGGTGAGGAGTGGTGGTTGGTGGCCGTGATGGTATGTGGTGGTGTGTGGCGGTAGCGTGGTGGTAGGTGGCGACGGCGGTGGTGGGTGGTGATGGCAGTGGTGGGTGGTGGCGAAGATGGCGATGGGTGGAGGTGGATGGCGGTAATAGTGGGTAGGTGATGATGGTGCGTGGCGGCGGCGGTGGGTGGGTGAAGGTAGTGGGTGGTGGTGGTTGGTGGCGGTGACGATAGTGGTGGGTGGTGACGGCGAGGGTGGGCGACGGTGGTGATGGCAATGGATGGTGTTGGATGGCGAGGGCGGTGGGTGGGTGGCGGTGGTAGGTGGTTTAAGGTAGTTGGTGGCAGCAATGGTGGTGGTGGTTGACACGACGGTGGTGGGTGGTTGCGGCAGTGGTGGCGGGCGACGGTGGTGGGTGGTAGTGGTGGTGGTGGTTGGTAGGTTATGGTGTTGTTAGTAAAGGGTGAATGAGGGATGGAATGAAAAAAAACATGGAGGGTGGATGAAATGGTTTTGAGGGAATGTAATGCCTTATGGAATTGGTGATTCCATTCATTTAACCAACCAAACACACTATTTTTTATTACCTCATAATGGTCTATTCTATTATCCCTTCAATTCCATCTCCATCATACCAAATGTTACCTTACTGGTTTTCTGGATAATTAATATGACCATTTTAATCTAGTCTAATAACTAAATAAAAGAAAAAAAGACAAGAAACAAATAATATATAATTTGTAGGAACAAGGAAAATAAAACAAAGAAACTTACCGGAAAGAACCAACCAAGGAAATTAAAAGTGGACTTTTGGTAAAAGTTTTGTACTTAATATTTTTTTTTTCAGGCTATATATTGAGTTCCCCGTTATGGCCTATAGGTTATAAGACTATCCGTTGTGGCCCGCGAGTCACAATGTGATCCACCTGGATAGCTTGGCCCATAACAATAGTCAGCGATCGTTGCTGTGAGTGAGCCCAAGCGAAAAAGCTCGCGTGAGCTAGCGGGTGAAATTCCAAAAGTCTTGGTCGTTGGTAGCTAGCTAACGGTCAAAAATTAATTAAGGAAATTAAATTTTTGCTTGATTTTGATAAAATTACATGTATATATATATATATATATATAGTGTTCTTGGTTAAAAGTAAGAACATCTCAAATTTTTTTTATCTTCCACTTGATCACAAATGGCAAACCCTAATCCAAATCCAATCTCCGCCTCAATGAACCGTGTGCGACCACTAACGTGGAGTGTAGAGGAAGAACTTTGTTTGGTGGATTGTTATATTTGCCAACAAGAGATAGGAGATTTCGAGCGAAACAAAAGTTTTTGGAAAGGGGTTGTCACCCGATTCAAGCGACGAAGGGGTGAAAACCTTCGTTCAACTGATATGATATATGGAAAATATTGTTCCATCAAGGCGAAGTGCACCATATTTGAGGGGTTCTACATGGCTGCGATGAACGCGAACCCGGGTTTAAAAGATGAAGACTGGGTTGAAATGGCTCGTAATGAATACCGAGCCATACACAATGATAACTACCCATGTGAAGAAACTTGGAGACTTATGAGAAGACGATTTCTGATATAGTCGTCTCCTTATGTTTTTAATAATGTTTTGATGTTTTTATTTTATGCTTTTTTATGTAATGTTTATTTTGATGCAATGGAATGTTTCTTTTATTTTTAGTTTAATGTTTTTTTATTAAAAAAATTGTGGTAAATATAATATATTTAGTAAAAAAAACCCGCTAACCCTGACCCACAACACCCTGCCGCGAGCGACCGCCGGGCGCTAACCAGTACCACATAGGCGTTGACGTGGTACAATATTATTCGATAAATCTCCCATTAACCACTTCCCACAACGAATAGTCTAATTTAAAACATTTTTAACGAGTTAAGCTGGTGTCCTATTTATAAAAATTACTTAAAAATAGCTGTGAAGTCTAAGTCCAACTAATTGGTAACTACACCAAGCTTAATAAGGACCATCTATAGGTGCCATGCATATGGTAGACCATGACCATCTATGGATTAATTATAATCATAATTATAATCTACTTCTACGGCTACACACTCTATGTTATGAATATGAAATGAATGATGAGAAAATCATGAAAATAATATATCTTTTTTTTCATTATTTTTTAAACTCCAAATATTATATCTACTCTACTTCTGTACCACAACAATAATTCTAATTAGAAATATTAGATTAATATAATCCAAATTATCGGCTATTTGTTGCCACCAATCTCATCTTCAAAACTCACTGTTGACAGTCCTATCTTACAACCCATTTTCCCTCAGCGGTCTCATGCTAATTAAAAGTTAAGTCAGTTTTAGTTTGTATGAGACCGCTAAGGAAAAATGGTTAAAAGGTGGGACCGCCAACAATGATTTTGAAGGTTGGACCGGTGGCTGTCAATAATCGATAGTTAGGATTATCTAAATCCAATAGTCCTTCTAATTATATCATTTCTCATGTTTGAACATAGTACATCCACTCTAAGAAGCATATGCCTCTGTCAACTGGGCTAACGTCACATACAATATAACCGTATTTTTATTTACATGTACGCGATTAAATTTTGAGGTATTATGAGTAATTTTTACCAAATTATGGACCTACAACTCTTTTAGCATCCCATACCTAATGTAAAACGGCTAAACCCGCCATAAAAAATAATTTTTTTACGACGTTTTTACACTCGTGTAACAAAATGACTACACCCATGTAAATCGATGTAACTAAATTAATATTTTATTTAATATTTTATTATGCTTTAATTCACAACCACAAATTCATTACACAATAAAATAAGTGTATGACTATAAAGTGAGTTCTCAAGTTCTTTCAATTCAATGGACTTCTCAAATTATCCCATATATATATATATATATATATATATATATATATATATATATATATAGAGAGAGAGAGAGTATTAGTATATAGAGAAAACTCTAGTTATAGTTGAAACCATAGAGTTAGGTTATTTTCAGAAAAGAGTTTTAGTACGAGAAGAAACCTAAATCTTAATTTTTATTAGTAATGGTCATATATTTTTGAATTTTTTACTTTTTATATATTATTGTTTATGTTATATATACGAAAACCCATAAAATCAATGCAATCTAATGTTTTGTTAAGGTTTAAACTCTTTCCTACACATGTGTTATATTATATGTATGTAATGTTCCTATACAAAATTTGTACATGTGTAGATTATTGAAGAAACACGTATCCTTGACCACCGGGTCATGGCTGATCAAGGCAGTGAATTTACAGGGAAGGTGCAATTCTGGGATTGTGTAGTTTGTAAACGAGTGTCTAAGGAATAAGACCAAGGAAAAAAGGAGACAGTCGATTAGAAGAACCGAGCCTCTAAACATTAGTGATAAAAGAAGGGTTGGAAAAGTACGATGTGCTCGTATGCTTTTCAACGGGAGTTTTTTTTGGAAAAAAGATGCCCGATAAAAGGAGAAGGGACTTCTCATTTTATAGTACCTTGACGTCTAACTCACTCACACATCCTCTACCCTTAGTGTGGCCCGACCCAGGTAGAGGTGTCTCCTAATCTCCGTCCCAAATTTCTAAGCCCAATTTCGTGCAAGTGGATATGTGGAAAAAAGGGGAATGTGAGATGTTACCGTGCTGTCAAAAATACACGTGGCGTCCATTGAGTGGATGTAGAGGGTCAACGTACACGTAGCGTCCGTCTATTGGCTCGTTGAGGCGGTGTGTAATCATCTCTTCTTCTAGAACATGAGATAAGTGGGGGTTGGTAAAGTCTTATGTCAGAGATGCTTTGGCTGGGGAATTGCCATGTCGTCGTCCTTTCTGGCTCTCAGGCTAGGCGTGGCCCGTGATTGGTTGCAAACTCTGATGGGCAGTCTTTACGTCAGCAACAGTTGTCCAGGGCATGTCTGCCCTAGGGCGTGTGTCTCAATGCTGCCCAGAAAGGTATCTTTCAGTCGTGTTGATGAAGGTTCGACGTTCCGTGTCAAGGAAGCTTTGTTTGTATTACGCTGACGTAGAACAGGCAGTAGGACTGGCGTCATTGACGCAAACGCCGGTTACCAGCGTCATATTGTCTGATGTGGTGTCTGTTGGTCCTAGAAGTATCAGCCTCACTTTAAATCAAATGACAATGATATTTCAACAAGATATATAATCTATGTGCGGAATGAGAAATAAGATTTTCAGAGAAAATAGAGTACACAAGTTTTTAAGAAGTTTTGAGTTTTATATGGTGACCACCTTTTTACAAGGACCATGTTTAGACTTTACAAAAGAATGACTCGAAAGAATTCTTATGGCTGTGGTGAATGTGGCGTGGAGTATGTGTAAAAGATATATCCAATGAGAGAAGATGTTTGCTATGTATATCACACACTTTATATTCACCCTTGGTAATCTTCTCCTTCGTATGATATCTTCTATTTATAGAGAAGTATTGATACCGAGTTGATGAATAAACCATTGTTTATTTATCAACTTGTTGTTTTGAAAGTTGACAAGGGATAGAAAGTCGTTGCATGATTGGTTTGGATAAGGGTTCATGCATTTAACTGTCCCACTTGTCAAGATTCCATATTTCTTCCAGAAATCTGAAGTCCAAATCTGACATTTGGTCAAGAAGTCAATATCAGAGTTTTGTCCAAAAAATCTAGTTCCTTTATCCTAGTTTTCAATCTTCTTTCCTAGATTTCATCAGATTAGAGTTGTATTTGTCTTCCATTGTCTTTGTCTTCAAAGAGGTCATCTTGTTGTATCTTTCTTGATCTTTATCTCGTCTTTTTTGGAACCTTTCTTGGATGTTCTTCACTTTGTTCAATCTTGGTTCTTAGCTTTAGTTTTCTTCAACACTTGATGTTTTTTCATTTTGGTTCTAACAATTTCCCCTAAGTGTTGTAAGTAAACTAGTGCTTATTTAGACAATTGCATTTGAAAGACAAAACAAACATTTTAAAATACTGAAAGAGAATTATAGTGACAATTACAATAAGAGTAGAACAGAATTAAAAGTTTTAACAATTAATAACTAAACAAACTTTTTCAACAACTTCAAAGGATCTTCTTGTCATGATCCTTGAGCATCTTCTTGTAAGGGACAGTCCTTGTGCATGTAAACTGCATAGACTTGAGTAAGTCTCTTGATTCTATCTAGTTGTCAATTAGCTCATCCATTCTTTGCTTTCTATCTAAAGTCCTCATCAATTCCAATTTGTCTTGCACTGATTCCATGCAAGTATTCAAATATCTCAGAGTCTGATTTGAGTATTTGCTGATTTCAGCCACTCTGAACATTTTCCTCTTCTGGCTGTTATCCATGAGAATAATTCCTTTTTTCTGGTGTTAGTACAATCATACCAGATCTGGGCTTGTTAAATTCTTCTGGTATGTCTTGATTGGATGCAGTTAGATTGATACTTTGCAACATGCTGTGATAGTTGAGGGAAGATCAAAGTCATTTTTAGCAATTCTCATAAACTGTTTGCTTGGCTGCATTGGCAATTGCATCCGTGCTCTTCTGACTTGGATATTTGTAGACTTATCATCCATTAATTTATTTCGCATCATTATTAAATCTTTAGGATGTAAGCCTTCCAAATCTCCATCTGTGATCTTTATGCACACTTGTAACACCCTAATCCATTTTAACAGAAAATACGCAACGGAAGTATGGACTACAAAAATTCTTGCTTTACATAAACATTCTAATTTATATTTCGAGCGTTACGACACTCATTCATCCTGTTATGTTCACATAACACCTTCTTAATCTTGATCACGTGAATGCACCCACGTATAATCCATACCATGGCTCGACCTTAACCATTAGGCACCCAAATGGAAGACTCGTGTAACCTGCAGTCACCATACACCCAAACTATTAGAAAGGTAAGTGACTTTTTATAATACGCAAGCAACATAAAAATAACTTCCCACAAACTAGAAGACCACAACAAACTCCCTTTTTGCGAGTGTAGATCCATCCGGTTACAATCTTAGATCCGGTCTCAGAATCATAACTTTCAACTTCCAAAAGACTAATCTTAACATACTTGCACTTTCCTTATCAGTTATATAACAAGACAGTTAACAACGTTATGTTCCATATGCTTACGCAATCTCTATAATCATATCATCATGTCCCACCATTGTTTTATTTTACCTACTAGGAACCCATCAAGAAGTTTACGATCCCTTTAACAAATTTCTACATAACATCCAAAGTTACATACTTATGTGTTTTTGTATATACATATGCACACATACACACATATCAATCACACATTACTACAATCAAGACCTTGACCTCTACTTGGATCTTTGCAAGACATGCCAACACACACAACCGCAACACTTTAAAACATCTACGGTTTGTTACGTACTTGATAATATGCGCTCACAACATTCTCTTACGTGCCAAAACATATTCTTAGGTCCCGGTTTTAACCTACATAAGTCCAACATACAACTACCCATCATTTGGGTATACCTAACATTCACAAAGTCAAACAATGCTTGTCGATGCGTTAGACGCGAGTACGGATTGCGCATATAAGCTAAACATCAAAATACGCAAAAAACAGACAATAACCTCATGGGGCGGAAGCTGGTGCTCACCAGCGCAAGGTGCGCTGTCCACCTTGCGCTCCTTGTCTGACCACATCAGAAGGCCAGCGCAAGCTAACAAGGAACCAACGCAAGGTGCTCTGACGTGCTCTCACCTTGCGCCCCTGACCGGCCTTGCTACTCGCTTTGGGCGTTTCGCACAAAATCAAAGATATTGATACCCAAAGCAATATACACTTAACCTTAGCCTTTTTGAAGCCTCAAAGGACAGATTTTATCATCCCATTTGATCTATAACATTCATAATTGTTTAGCCATGTATGTGAGTCTATTTCGACCCGTAAGAGGTTTTTGGCACCATGCCTAATGGCTTCCCCATCGCCTACTCATTTAACTTATGTTAAGTCAAAAACATCATCCAATATAAAATTACCATGTCCCGTTTGTCCCCTCTATATGCATCCAAGCATGGGTCAAGTCTATGGTTGACCCATTACCACGTTTCTTACCTTGGCACAACCATTAATTATTTGATTCCTTCAAGATTCCCATACTACATGAACACATAAATTCGATATATTAATGCAAGATAAGTTTGGGAATCACTTATCTCAAGTCCTCTAAGTTCATGCTTGTTTACTTGTCGTATCTTGATCCATTAGCCTCCCATGCTTGAGTCCATCATTCATATCCTTTCATGTCATCATGTTCACATCATCGCTGTCTTAGGTGACGTCAGCAGTGATCATCAGAGGTTTAGTTTAATCTATAAATAGAACAGTGATTGTACTGTTCTATTCATCACTCGTCATTCTCTTAAGACAAACATTCTCTGAGTGATCAGGCTGAGGGGGAGTTATTGTACGATTGTAATCTTTCAACTTAATGAAAGCTTTCGATTAAAAACAATTATTCTCTTGTTTTGATTTATAGTTTATCATTCCGCTGCACTTTCCATTTATATCTCACTTCACTTATTTCATATTTGTTTAAACAATCAAAACAAACAAACTCAGATCCTAACAACATACAACCATAAGATCACTTACGTGCATACATACACACACAATCCATTCTAATTCCCACATGGTTTCCATCAAACACATCCTTTATGTTAATTTACTAACAATCATCATATTCCATTTATATTCATCGATTACTTGCATGCAAGTTCACCTAGACATTTCATCAAACACATGGTGTGCGTACCATATTTTGAACACATTGTACAAGCTCCTAATACATGTATTCTACCAAAACACATAATCACCTTCAATCATGACCAATTTCCACATGAATATCATTAACTACACATTATTCCTACAATTACATGGATTTACAACTAATTTAGCAACATCAAAGCTCTAATGAAAACCCAAAATCATCATCTTTTACAAACAAGCAACTTCTAGTAATTAGCTCATCTCTAAACCATTAGAAATGATCAATATCACTTACAATCAAGCAATAATATGAATTTAACATGTTTTGCTCAAACCCCACATGTGGGGTTCGAAACCCTACACGAATTTGGGGGTTAGGGTTCTTACCAAAGCTCAATCCTTGAAGATTAACCTTCTAGAACACACCCTTCATCTATTACTTCAATCTCTTGCATTAACTTCTTCCATTTTACTGATTTAGGGCTTGGTTTGAAGCAAGAATGCCCTCTTTGAGGGCTGAATTCGTTTTCCCCAAATGGGGTGTGTTTGGACCTTTTGTTTTATGGCATATTTACACCACAGGTCCCTCAAGTTTAACCCAAAGCCTTTTATTATCAAAACCTTAACTATGCAATTTTGTTTCTAGTGTTATTTCCCCATTATAAAGATAATAACACTCACTAGGTGATTTTCATATTAGAACATAACCCACATTCCCATCGTCTAAGCTCCGTTTTAATATTTTGTCAGTCACGCCTAATGGCGTAATTAAGTAAAACGGGTTTTTGGGGCGTTACAACACCCTGTCATTTCTTTCAGTCCCATACTCATTATACCTGTGTGTGGTTATCCCACTGGCTATGTCATGGCTTCTGGCTTACAAAATCCTCTTGATTGGCTATTCCAAATGTTCCACAGGTAATGCAGTTGGATCATCCTCTGTTCTTCTGGTGAGATTGAATCTGGAATGTGGGCTCAGTATTCATATTTGTTCATTTTCTTCTCTGTAGATTTCTCTATTGTGTGATTCAGGATATACATATTCACTAGGCTTTAACTTAATTATATGTCTAGTGACTTTAGGCTCCACCTTGCATTGAGATGCTGAAGTTTCCGTCATGGCATCAGAGGTTAAAGCCTTCATCTTTTTTTTGGCTTCCCCTGCTACATCAAACCCTGAGGCTTCTATTATCATTTCACTGAAAGTTTTCTTCTTTGTGGCATACTGTTCAGGTTGATAAAATGCCATTATGTTACCTTCATCAGGTCGTGGTGAGACTTTTGTTTGTTGTTCTTGAATAGTCTCAACACCCCTAACAGCTGTTTGGACATCAGATGTTTTAAACTTTGCTGCTTGATATTTGTCTTGTTGTTTAGCAGTAGGAGAGGGCTTTTTCGCTGGTTCTGTGAATTTCTTAACTGCCCCTTGCACCATATCTAAGGCCTGCTTTGCTTGATCAATGGTTGCATCCCCCTTTTGTTTCACCTGATCCAAATTTTTCTTTATTTCTTTAGCTGTTGATTCCCATTTTGCTATCTGCTAATTGATCTGAATTTTGATCAGTTCGTTTTCTCTTGCTGTTTTCTTCAGTTCCCTTGACAAGTTGTTAATGATGTCTTGAATCTGCTTGTTGTTGTTGTTGTTATTTATCTTCTGTTCCTCTGCTTGTTCTTGTACTAGCTTGAGAATATATTTGAGTTGATCAGTGGTATTCTTCTCAAGCTCTGCTAGTTTGCTAGTGTTCTGGTTCACCCACACTGACAATTTTTGGATGTCAGAGTTTTTGTCACTCCTGATTCTTCAGTATGGATTCCAGCTTTTCTTTCAGTTCTTTCTCATTTTCTGCTTCTTTTCTCTCTCTGAAGCATCCTACAAGCTTTTACGGGAAGCCTGAATAAATTCAGCAAAAATCTGAATTTCAGATTTTGCTGAGGTCATGACTTTGGGTAAATTTGGAACAACAGATGTTCCATCTAACTAACCAGAAGCAAACACATCTACACCTGTTCTTAATGATGGTATCACATCATCAGTGGATAGTGTGACAATCCTTTCATTACTAGAGTTTTGCAACATATGCAAAGCTGGATTTTCCTGACATCCTTGGACATTCACAAAGGTTTATCCTCCTTGAGTCATTGAAGTAGGCAATAAATGCCTTCTTCCATAAACCAGGTTTATGGTACCACTGTCATGGTGCCTACCTGTTGTGATTTCAGTGTGCTCCTCTGAAACAGATTCAGAATTGAAATTTATAGTGCCTTCTATTGCTGGTAACTCAAATGAAACAATTGGTTATGTGTTATGTGGGTTAGGGAGAGGGATAATTGCTGACCTGGATGAGGATTCCTCAGAAGTCCTCACCCGGCTGGTGGTTCTGGAGTAGTCTATTGGAGGGGTATTTCGGGAATTATCTTGAGACTTAGAATTTAAGCCTTTAAGGCTGTTGCTATCTTGTTTGTTCATAAGTTTCAAGTGAATCTTTAATATTGTGAAATTTTTGGGTATAAAAGAGATCATACCTCTTGTTTGGTAGTTCATCTTCCTTATTCCATTTTTCAATCTCTGCTTTCCAGACTGGCATGATGGTGGAGTTGAATATAAGCTCATTTTCTTCAAACTGCATTTGGGTTTCTTCAATCATCTTTGCAATCAGAAGTCCTAAGAATCTGGGATAATGAAGGTGTTTTTCTGTTTCTTTTCCTCTACTCTTAGGTGTTTTTGAGTCTTGGTTCCTTCTTTTGACCTGGTTCTAGATCAAATCACATAATCGAGTTTGGCTCCAATGACCAAGCCATACAGAATATTCAAAGAATATTGGCTTCCCTGGCCATTCCTCCTATTTTAGAAGTCAGACACTTGTTTATGATCATAAACAATAGATTCCAGAAGGGATATAGATTCCCTATCTTGAAATCTCCTAACTTGTTGAAGTTAGTCTTGTATCCTATGTCCATTAGAGCTTCACTCACTCTTTCTACGTACATTAGGTAACACATTATACTCTGTTTCAGTTGGTAATCCCATAACATCTCTTATTATCTTGAAGATGAATCTTCAGTGTCTGATTGTCCCTGATATGAGCAACTAGGACATCCTCAATGCCATCCTCTGCTACTTTTGCCTCATGGTTTCCCATACTTGTTGCAACACCTTTTCTAGTACTGACTTAGAGTTAGTCAGAGCTCAAGCAAGAGGACAGTGCTTCAAGTATTCAATTATGATATGGTGCCTTTCGTCATACTTAGTGTGATCAAGGTTGGCTTATGTTGTTTGCCTTCCCATCATTGTAGGTTATCCATTTGTTTCTTGGTAAAATCTGGGGTTGAATAAAGGTTGAAGTTTTAGTATTTGTGTTTGAGGTAGACATGTTTGAGAGTTGTAGGATTTTTGAGAGAGTTGAAAGATTTTGGCTGACTTTGATTTCTGGTGTTCGTTGGTGTTATGGACAATTAGTGAATATCAGATGGGTTTATATATCTGGGGTTTAATGAAGAGGCAACTTTCTGGATACTGAGTTTTAATTGGAATTAATGACACCTTCGATTGATATAGCCCACTTGATGTTGTAACGATTACTTTTTATACTGCTGTTTTACTGTGCCATCCAACGTGTCCATGATGTCCAGGATCTTCCCTTTTCAAGAACTAAAAGTAACTTTTTGATCTTGAAACAATCCTGAGATGACATGTAGATAAAATGGTCCCACCATGTATGCCACTACTCTTCTCAACTAGAAAAGAAGTCAACTAGAAGTCCAGAATTGTTAAAAATCTAATACTTCAGTTATTTGGAACAAAACTTCCAGATTTTCTAGGATTTTGGTTAGAAAATTCTAAGTATTCACCAGAATTCTGGGATTTTTGTCCTTATCATTCTTCAGAACATATATATATATATATATATATATATATATATATATATTTTAATGGATGAGAATGAAACTCGTAGTCGCCTTTCATAAAAGTGGCGATGAAAATTAATGTGACACCAAATGATAAATGAGTGTGTCAAGGTTCGAATCCTGCTCCGAAGATGGATCTAACCTTTTTGCATTAATCTTCATTATGAATTTTATCCCATTTTTTTTTGAGAATCAGAGAGCTTGAGGATTTGCTTTTCACATGTAAAGTTTTTTGTGGAGTTCACATTTTGAAAGAACCACTATTGGTTATCAGTTGTTGAGTAACCTCTTTTGAATAATCAACTGGTAAAGAACCTCTGTTTTTGGTAACATTTGTTTCTTCATTATCTGTTGTGGAACTTTTGTTTATTTAACATCTGTTTTGAGATTCTCAGTTGTTTTAACATCTGGTGCATAGAATGAGTTGTTTAAACAACTGCTTGAATGACCTCAGTTATTTGACATATGTTGAATCTTTGTTAGTTGTTTGGGTTCATCAGTGCCATCTGTCAGATGTTTAGATCAACAGATCTTTGACTTTTTTATCACATTTCTTTTTAACATTCCTTTTTGAAAAATGTTTTTCGGATTTGTAACATTTATAGAATAAATGTAAAAGAAATTTCTTTGAATTCTCAGCCTTTGATGGTGTATTTTAAGAACTTTTTGAGAACTTAAATCTAAACAGAAATTTGTTCTTGGTTTAAGCTTTTTGTTAAGATTTTGATTTGTCAATTGTAATGTATATTTTGAAATAAAAAAATTTCAGTTGACACTTAAAATTTTTTTCTTTTGAAAGAAAATGACATTCCTTAATCATAATATCCTTTTCCTAGTAACGTTTTTCTTTCAAATTTTGATCTTTTTGAGTAGTCAGTGTTTCCCAAAGTCAAAGGTTGTCTATCAACCAAGCAGATAATCATTTTGTTCCCTTTTTGAGTCCAAATTTTCTCATATGTTCCCATGGTTTGACTCTACTTAGTTAGATTTGTCCTGTTTGATGGGATTTTAACTTGATTTTAGATATTTTTTGTGATCAGTTGTTTGTTCCCCCCTCAAATTAGCTTTACTAATTTCAAGTGTTTTTCTCTCATCCCATGATTTTCCCTTTTAAAAAAGTCGTATATATATGCTAATCAAACATACAAACAAAACATGATAAATAAACAAAAACGACAACTAACTAAAGCTAAGTCTAGACATTGTAATGACCCAAAATTTCCGTTTCGCTTAATTACGCCATTAGGCGTGATTAGCAAAATAATAAAACGCGATTTAAATAATAAGAATGTGGGTTATGTTTTAATACGGATAGCCTAGTTAATGTATTAATTATATGAATGAGTAAATGATATTGGAAAACTAACTTGACTAGTTAGTTTTTATAAGAAAATGACATTGGGGGATTAGTTGAGGGGCTATAGTTGCCAACGTGGTGAACTTGAATTTAATTAATAAAAAATGACAAAAACAATAAAACACACACAGTATGTGTGTGTTGAATTCAGAAAAAAGAAAAGGGGGGATTCTTCCCAAATCCTAAAACACCAATTCAACTTGAATCAAGGGCAGATGAAGGTCCATTCAAGTGCATCAAGCCAAACATGGGTCATCTAAGGTCTAAAAAACACCAAGGTACCTTTATTTGATATAATTTGAGGTTATATTCATGCTAGGTCATGGTGGAAATAACGGGTTTTGGTTAATATGTGAAATTATCAGTTATTAGAGGTTACCCTAGCTTTAGGGAATCTCAAACATGTCTAATTTAGTAAAGAATAACAATACTTATAGGTGATTTTATTTTTATGTGAAGGATGATTAGGTGGTGAAACTTGGATTTATGGCATTTTGGTGAAAACCAACAATATAAAATAGTGATTAGAAGATGAAATTGCATGATTGAATGATTATTTTATATGAGAAGTGGATATGATGTTATGGAGGATTCTATACAATATGTTAACTAAGAAAATTGGTGGTTAAAAGATGATGCACACCAAGTGTTTGTATAAAATGTCTAGAAGAAAAAAATAGATAAAAAGTTTGTATGTTAAGATCTCACCATTTAAGATGTTGAGTGAGAAGTTGGAATGTGCACTAGACCTAATAAATGATATGTTAAAAAGGATAGTTCATGATTAGGACTATTGCCTTATAAGTAGTGCAACAAACATGTAAAAGGTTAGTTTGACTCCGAGAAGTCAAACTAACCCAAACATAAGTTTAAATAAAATGGGTGTGTGAGAACTTATGATATGAGTTGGTTATTTGACACAATGACTAACTTAAATTAATCTTGAGTATAGTGATGTTTATCGTGACAAGCTAGGTGGAGGCTTGGAATAAATTGGATCAAACGAACTAAACGGGTCAAGGAATGCTTAATTGAGGCCAAGGTAAGTGACTTATCTTAAATAAGTCTCTTAGAAACCAAAAGTACTGTGTAAACCATTGTCATTATGGAATTTGCGTTATTAACAAAGAATGGGTGTTTAAATTTTAGAGAGGAATATGAAATATGGGATTCTAGCTTGTAATGGGTTAGAATCGCCAAATGAGATAAAATGGTAAAGTCCGGGTCGGGACGTCTAAATAGATGATTGAGTGTTGTTCTAATGGGTCAAGTGAGGTTAATATCACTTGAGATCAAGATTAGAAATTTAAATATTGGAAGTGTTGAAAGTTATGTCAAATGGTTAAAAGATGATGTGAACATCAATCGGACCCGATATATGATGCTTTCATAATTAAGCATTAAGATTTAAAAGGTTAGACGGGCCAAATAGTGGTATGACACCATTTGGATTCCCGGGTACACAGGTTGATGACTTAGAACGAAAAAGGGCATGTGATGTCAATGGGTCGTATGGATGATTCAAATGATCTGGAATGGGTAAACGTACCGGGTAAGTCCGTAGGGTAAAGTAGTACCTTGGGCAGGTAAATGGGATGAAAACCACCCACATGAAATGTGGGGGCCAAATCGGTGAGTCGTTTTACGTAAGTGTGTCAAATGCGCGCTAATACGCTTAGATGCGATTTAAAATGGTGAATTTCATAAGTTGGTGAAATACTAAGTCTTGTAAAGATTAGAGGCTTTTAAACAAGCTAATGGGTCAAAAATAATTAAGCATTACTGAGTTGAGTCGCCATGGGTGATTAAATTAAATATAAGCCTATAAGGGCATTTTAGGAATTTTAAAGATTTACTAAATGCTAAATCTATAAACCGAGTCATAGTAAGCTAATCGGACAATGTTGATTAAAACTTGATTGAATACTGACGCATGAACAATCCTCGGGGGTCGTAATTGCAAAGGAATGAGCAGAGGATATTTGCTCAAACCAGAGGATTGTTCAGACCAGAGAAAGAATGAGCAGAGGATGTTTGCTCAGACCAGAGGATAGTTAGACTAGAGGAAAACTGAGCGAGGATATTTCCTCATACTAGCATGGCTTGTTAGAATTCAGTTTTCCATTCAGTTTTATTTTATACAGCCATCTGGTCGTAGCTTACGGTGGGTTTTTAAACCCAAATTATTTGTTTATTTGTTTCATAATGGTTTGACCCGTTAATCCCAAATACTAATCGTTTATCGTGTGTATTTGTGGTAGGCACGTCTAAGGAGCAGAACCAGAAACGAAACGGACCAAGCATGAAACCGAACACACTCGAGACCAAGATCACCATTGTGAATAAAGATATGATTTCGTCTTCACATGTCGTGCGAGACATTTTAGTAAAACAACATTTTGTATACGTATTATCTATGGTAGTAAAGCTTAGAGATGTCGAACTATAAATAACACGTGCGGATCTTCCAAGGGTGCGGACGTGTAAATATGGTTTAAGAACTACAAATAAAAAAAATATTTATGCTAAACTGGGACCAAAACTAAATTAGTTTTTAATTAATTGTCTTCAAAAGGGGTTTGGTATTACAAGTGGTATCAGTGCCATGATTTGAGGGATCCGAGTGTCAGTGAGGATACGTGGACTCAAACCGTGAGCTCAGAATGTTGGAAGATGTTCGGTTCAAGACTTGGTCGCGTAATCCTATAAGTTACTTCTATAGTAACTAAAAAGGTATGGAAATAGAGTACTGGTAACCAAAACTTTTTGGCAATTATGTAATCAGACATTGCTCGAAAACAGATTGGTAAATATGGTTAAGGCAACCTAAGGCTAGCCAAAGGCCAAAATAGATAGCGAGAAGTTTGAGTTGAAAGTATGTAGAAGGCTTCGTACTATATTACGGGCCAATAACTAAATATGGTATTATTTATGTTTATAAACATTGCAGTGATTGAAAGCCGCATATGAGGATGGCGGGAAATGGATAAATTCATCCAAGGTGATGGAGAAAAGAGTCGGAAGCATGATAACATAACCTACTAATCAAGAACTCAAACAACAAATAATGGTGAAAGATGGTCAAATAGTAATGAAAATCTATCAAGAGCGAGTAGCTTCATGTGCACGCTCCTAAATAAGGTACGACTCATAGTATAGACAAGATTCACGTAGTGAATGATGTTCCTTACATGGAACTAAGATTTGGGAAAAGCGGGATGAGACACCTATCGGGGTGAAATTCCCAAAATAAAAGATTGAGAATAATATAATATGCATCACTGTTAAGAATAAAAAATGCATGAAATGAGCTCTGAATATAGAAATGGAATGAGAATTATTACTCAAGTAAAGGGTTTTAATGAAAACTATAATATTGGATAAGCTACGGTCACATGGGGACATGTAGTGAAACTAAGAAAAGACGAGAACACCCCAAATAGTTCGAAAGAATTTTGCAAGGAAAAGAACTTGTTTTTGTTAAGTGACAAGAATAAAGGCTTTCACTAAATAAAAAAAAAGTTAATTTGAAGACCAAAATATTTGTTACTTAGAATTTATCATGGCGGTCACGATATGATCACGTGTGTCATGTGCGAATTACTTACCCTGGCGAGGTAAGTGTTCAACACATGATACCATGAGCTTCTTGTGATTTACACGTATACCTTCCAGGTGGCAAAGACTATGTCAGTGGAAAATGGGTGATAGACGAGTCAAATGAGTCACCCGACAAGGGCGAATAACCCTAAAGCTTAATACTAAATTGAAATGGTTGCACGAAGAGTCTAAGTGCTCACGTGGGAACCCTAAAGCTGAATATTGAATTGAAATGGTTGCACGTAGAGTCTAAGTGCTCACGTAGGACCCCTAAAGCTGAATACTAAATGGAAATGGTAGCATGTGGAGTCTAAGTACACACGTGAAAACCCTCAAGCCATTTTATAATTGATGGTTTAGAAAATTACATGACAGAATGAAAACATAGTTGCCTTTAGGATCTATTGTAAAGATTAAATTGGAATGTAAGGATCCATTCTAGGAATAAGAATAAAATAAATATAGATGATATGCCCACTATTGTGTGCCTTAGAATCACCATAGTGATATTGATAATAGAAATCGAAATACAAAAGATTCCACGAACTATTGAGATTGAGGAAAATAGAATGAAAATGAAAATGAAAATGATCATGATCTTATGCATGATTATTAAAGCTAAAAATTAGAAAGAAAACAATCATGATCTTATAATTATGATTAGTAAAGCTGAAAATTAGAAAGAAAACAATCATGATCTTATAATCATGATTAGTAAAGCTGAAAATTAGAAAGAAAACAATCATGATCTTATAATCATGATTAGTAAAGCTGAAAATAGAAAGAAAATGATCATGACCTTATAATCATGATTAGTAAAGCTGAAAATAGAAAGAAAATGATCAAGATCTTATAATCATGATTAGTAAAGCTGAAAATAGAACGACTATGAACATGATCTTATGATCATGGTTAGTAAAGCCATGAATAGAGAGAAAACAATCACGATCCTATGATCATGATTAGTTAAGCAGAGAATAAAAGGAAACGATCATGGTCTTATGATCATGATTGGTAAACTGAAAATAGAAAGGAAAGGTAAATAAAAAAGTTGCGGAGTCAGGTATAACGCTCACGCTAAGTAAATAAAATGTGCGTTAATTATGCTTGTACATATGTTAGTAAATATGTGCATAGTAATTATAGAGTAGGGGTAAATTAACGCCCTACCAGAAAATGTGTGGAAATGATACATAGGATGTTACATCATTGGGATGTCGATAATGGAAAATGGGTCGTTGGACATGAAAACAGACTTTATATATGTCGGTAGTAGGGAAACGATCTTATTTCTAAATGCCTACAAGAAAATAGCTAAACAAAATAATATTACGAGAATTTGCAATTGGGTGCTATGAAATGAAATAGCCCCAAAGTAAAAGAAAATTATCAAGTAGTAATGTAAAATTTGATGTGACATAATAAGATGATGTCTATGTAAATAAAGGAGACGAGGGACTCTGGGTTACGCTGAATGAGAAACTCATGAAAGCAAACATAAAATGCTAAAGCCGGGTCAAATGGGGTCGTGAACCCTATATGTAGGTTGTCTATAGGGTAGTGGACCAAATTGAGTTAAAATGGACGATGTTCAAATGATGAACTGGAATGAAATTTTGGGAATTTAAATCCTAAGAAGTAAGAGGCAAAGGTTTCGAGGACGAAACCTCTTTAAGGGGAGTAGACTTGTTATGCCCCGAAATTTCCGTTTCCCTTAATTACGCCATTAGGCGTGATTAGTAAAATAACAAAACAAGATTTAAACAATAAGAATGTGGGTTATGTTTTAAAATGGAAATAGCCTAGTTAATGTTATTAATTATATGAATGAGTAAATGATATAGGAAAACTATCTTGACTAGTTAGTTTTATAAGAAAATGACATTGGGGGATTAGTTGAGGGGCTATAGTTGCCAATGTGGTGAACTTGAATTTAATTAACAAAAAATGACAAAACAATAAAACACACACAAGTGTGTGTGTGTGTGTGTCAAATTTAGAGAAAAGAAAATGGGGGGTTCTTCCCAAACCCTAAAACACTAATTCAACTTGAATAGGGGCAGATGAAGGACAATTCAGGTGTATGAAGCCAAATATGGGTCATCCAAGTCTAATAAACACCAAGTAGCTTTTATTTGATATAATTTGAGGTTATATTCATGCTAGGTCATGGTGGAAATAACGGGTTTTAGTTAAACCGTGAAATTATCAGTTATTATAGGTTACCTTAGCTTTAGGGGATCTCAAACATGTCTAATTTAGTAAAGAATAACAATACTTATAGGTGATTTTTTTGTTATGTGAAGAATGATTAGGTGTAAAACTTGAGTTTATGGCCTTTTGGCGAAACTCACATTAAAATAATGATTAGAAGATGAAATTGCATGATTGAATGATTATCGTATATTGAGAGTGGATATGGTGATATGGAGATTCCATACAATATGTTAACTAAGCAAATTGGTGGTTAAAAGATGATGCACACAAAGTGTTTGTATAAAATGTCTAGTTGAACAAAATAGATAAAAAGTTGTATGTTAAGATCTCACCATTTAAGATGTTGAGTGAGAAGTTGGAATGTGCACTAGACATAATAAATGATATGTTAAAAAGGGATAGTTCATGATTAGGACTATTGCCTTATAAGTAGTGCATACAAACATGTAAAAGGTTAGTTTGACTCCTAGAACTCAAACTAACCCAAACATAAGTTTGAATGAAATGGTTGTGTGAGAACTTATGGTATGAGTTGGTTATTTGACACAATTACTAACTTAAATTAATCTTGTGTAAAGTGATGTGATTTTGTCAAGATAGGTGGAGGCTTGGAACAAATTGGATCAAGCGAGCTAAACGGTCAAGGAATGCTTAATTGAAGCCAAGGTAAGGGACTTATCTTAAACAAGTCTCTTAGAAACCAAAAAGATTGTGTAAACCTTTGTCAATTATGGAATTTTCATTATTAACAAAAAATGGGTGTTTAAATTTTAAAGATGAATATGAAATATGGGATTCTAGCTTGTAATAGGTTAGAATCGCCAAAATGAGAGAAAATGGTTAGGTCCGGGTCGGGACGTCTAAATAGATGATTTAGTGTTGTTATAATGGGTCAAGTGAGGTTAATATTACTTGAGCCTAAGATTAGAAATTTAAATTGTTGGAGTGTTGAAAGGTAAGGCAAATGGGGCAAAAGATGATGTGAACATCAATCGGACCCGGTACATGATGCTTTCATAATTAAGCATTAAGATTTATAAGGTTAGACGGGCCAAATGGTGGTATTACACCATTTGGATTCTTGGAAATTAATATGCGCAAATTAAGGATTTTCACAGGTTGATGACTTGGAACGAAAAAAGGGCACGTGATGCCAATGGGTTATATGGATGATTCGAATGATATGGAATGTGTCAACGCTACCGGGTATGTCCGTAGGGTAAAGTAGGACCTTTGGCAGGTAAATGTGGATGAAAACCACCCATGTGGGTGCCAAATCAGTTAGTCGTTTTTCGTAAGTGTGTCTAATGCACGCTAATACGCTTAGATACGATTTAAAATGGTGAATTCATGAAGTTGGTTAAATACTAAGTCTGTAAAGTCTTAGAGGCTTTCAAACAAGCTAATGGGTCAAAAATAATTAAGTATTACTGAGTTGAGTCGCCATGGGTTATTAAATTGAAATATAAGCCTATAAGGGCATTTTAGGAATTTTAAATATTTACTAAAGGCTAAATCTATAAACCGAGTCATAATAAGCTAATCGGACAGTGTTGATTAGAACTTGATTGAATACTGACGCATGAACAATCCTCAGGGTCGTAATTGCAAACAAATGAGCAGAGGATATTTGCTTAGATCAGAAGATTTTTCAGACCAGAGAAAGAATGAGCAGATGATGTTTGCTCAGACCAGAGGAAGAATGAGCAGAGGATGTTTGCTCAGACCAGATGATAGTTAAACCAGAGGAAAACTGAGTAGAGGATATTACGTCAAACTAGCATGGCTTATTAGAATTCAGTTTTCCATTCTGTTTTATTTCATACAGCCATCTGGTCATAGCTTATGGCGGATTTTAAACCCAAATTATTTGTTTATTTGTTTTGTAATGGTTTGACCTATTAATCCCAAATACTAATCGTTTATCGTGTGTATTTGTGGTAGGCACATCTAAGGAGCAGAACCAGACGCGAAACGGAGCAAGCATGAAACCGAACACACTCGTGACAAAGATCACTATTGTGAATAAAGATATGATTTCGTCTTCACACGCCGTGTGGGACATTTTAGTAAAACAACAATGATGTTTTGTATACGTAACGTCTATGGTAGTCAAGCTTAGAGATGTCGAACTATAAATAACACGTGCGGATCATCCAAGGGTCCAGACGTGTAAATATGGTTTAAGAACTACAATTAAAAAAATATTTATGCTAAACTCGGACCAAAACTAAAGTAGTTTTTAATTTATTGGCTTTAAAAGGGTTGGATCTTACAACCATCCTCCTCCACAATGAGCATATCATATGTGAGACTGTCCTAGTATTAATTATTTTACTGCTCCTCATTTACTTATCCTCTAGATGGCAAAACTACTTAGTTTGTAGACCTAGACTTTGAGTATACGGTTTAAATAATATAAAAAACTAAGCATTATCTCTAAAAAATTAAAATATAAAAAAACATTATTTGAGATAAAGACGAATCTAAATAACCAGAAAAATGTAACAAAAATAAATCTTATAGCTATCTAACTAGGGCTATAGATATATACGTGCATGCATGCATGCATGCATGGAGTTTGAGTCACTTTTTCTCTCTTCTGGAAATCTGGATGGTTCAGATGTTTCCGTTCCAGATTGTTTTTCCAACAGTACCCCATAATTCTCAATGTTTGAGAATTTAATTCCAGATTCTGGCTTGTTATTTAAGACAACTTTGGGTGGTTTTCAGATTATCACAGGAGTTTTGTTCTCTAGATTTTTTAATTTGTGTGTCATCCAAAATTGACTCATTAAGTCCAGATTCTGGTATTTTCATACCAGATTCCTGACTTGAATCCATGTTTAGCATACCCAACTTGCTTATGATATAACTGTGATGTTTTTCATCCAAAAGTTTGGTGAAAATATCAGCAAGTTGTTCAACTTTTGAAATAAAATACATTTTCACATCACTTTTCTCAACATGGTCCTTAATAAAATGATACCTGACATCTATGTGCTTGGTCTTTGATTGGTTGAACTATATTGGATGTAGGCTAATGTACTTTTTGAATCATACAGAATTGGTGTTTTTGCTATGTTTAATCCATAGTCCTTCAGTTGAATTTGCATCCATATCACTTGTGAACAACAGCTTGCTGCACTACATATTCTGCTTCTGTTGTGGATGTTGATACCCAATTCTATTTTTTTGAAGCCCAACACACTAGTTTTTCTCCCAGTATTTGAGAACTTCCAAAGGTACTCTTCATGTCCATTTTTGTCCTGCATGATCTGCATCAGTGTAAGCTATAAGATCTAAATTTGTACCTTTTGGATACCATAATCCACGATCTGGAGTTCCTTTCAAATACTTGAACACTCTTTTTATAGCTGTTAGATGAGACTCCTTTGGGTTGCACTGATATCTTGCAAGAAAGCATGTTTCAAACATAATATTTGGGCTGCTTGCAGTGAGAAATAGAAGAGATTCAATCATCCCTCTATATTTATGAATATCCACTGAAATTCCATCTGGATCAAATCCCAGGGTGGAACCAGTTGCCATTGGTGTTCTTGATGAACTACATTTCTTAAGAAGATATTTATTTAAAATTGTTTTGACATATAGATTGACAAAGAAATATTCCTTCTGGAGATTGTTTGACTTGTAAACCTAAGAAAAAGGTTAATTCACCCATCATAGACATTTTAAAATGGCTCGTCATCAGTTTTTCAAATTTCTTGCAAAAATCTGGATTAGTTGACCCAAAAATAATATCATCTACACAAATTTCTACCAAAATTATATGACCTTTATGTGTTTTTATGAAAAGTGTTGTGTCAATTGTTCCTTTGATGAAACCTGATTCCAATAGAAATTTGGACAGTTTCTCATACCAAGCTCTAAGAGCTTGTTTTAAGCCATTCAAGGGTTTGTCTAGTTTGTAGACATGTTTTGGAAAACTAGAATCTACAAACCCTAGGGGTTGTTGAACATACACTTCTTGTTCAATCTTGCCATTCAGAAATGCTGACTTCACAACCAGTTGATAAACTTTGAAGTCTCTATGAGCAACATAAGCCAGAAAGATTCTTACAACCTCTAATCTAGCCACAAGAGCAATGGTTTCATCAAAATTCCTTCTTTTTGACTATATCCTTTGACCATCAATCTGGCTTTGTTTCTTGTTATAACACCTTGTTCATATGATTTGTTTCTATAGACCCATTTGGTTCCAATGATTGATTTGTCTTTTGGATTTGGAACCAATGTCCACACCTTGCTTTTCTCAAACTGATCAAGTTCTTCTTGCATAGCATATATCAAGTTTGGATCCTGCAAAGCCTCAGATGTTGACTTTGGTTTTGTTAAACTTAAGAAACCTGGACATAGACATTCATTAGCACTTGCAACCCTTGTCTGTGCCCCTTTTTGTGGATCACCTATTATGTTTTTAGGCAAATGATCATTGGTCCACCTCATATTATGAAAAGGGTTTATATTATGAATATCTGTGACTTCATTCTGATGTTCCCCTAAGATTGTGCATTATCTGGAATTATTATTTCTTGATTTAGATCAACAGTTGTTTCAGCATTAACTCCAGATGTTTCACCAATCTCATTAAAACTCAGAACATTTTCTTTGTTTAAATTTAACTCATTCAACGTCTCGAATTTACTTTCCCAATGACCTCCCAGAAACTTTCACACAGTTCATTCAACATCTCTTCAGTATTTTCTAGAACTTTGAAAAGTTTTCTGTTTTCAGATTTTGAGTTTTCTAGATTAAGTCTTAATGATGAATCATTAAAGGACACATAGATACTTTCCCTGACTGTTTTAGAGTTCAGTATGTAAACTCTTTAGGCTTTTGATGCCAGAGAGAATCCCAGAAATACTCCTTTTCAGCTTTTTTGTCAAACTTTTCTAAACTTTCAAAATCATTAAAGATGTAACATTTACATCCAAAGATATGTAAAAATTTGACACTTGGAAGTCTATTGTAAAGTATTTGATTAGGTGTTTTAAGAATTCTTTTGTTGATTAGAGTCCTGTTTTGTGTGAAGCAGGCATGGGTAATTGCCTCTGCCCAGAAGTATGTTGGTAGACTTGAAAAAGTCAACATAGTTCTTGCAGCTTCAACAAGTGTTCTGTTTCTCCTTTCTACAACTCCATTTTGTTGAGGAGTTTTAGGGGCTGATAAATCATGTGAAATTCCTTTTCTTATCAGAAAAGATTTTAATTTGGAATTTTTGAATTATGTACCATTATCACTTCTAATTCTTCTGACTTTTTGTTTTAAGTGATTTTGGATTTTTCTAATAAATTGATTATTAATTCAGGAGTTTCACTTTTGTTTCTCAAAATGTCAACCCATGTGTACCTTGAAAAATCATCAATAATGACAAGTATTATTTCTTACCTACCATGTTTTCCCTGTTGATTGGTCCACATACATCCATATGAAGTAGTTCCAAAGGTTGTGTTGTTGAGGAACCAGATAATGATTTATGTGAGCTTCATTTTTATTTACCCATTTGACATGCTTCACATATATTTTCCTTTTTGAATGTTATGACAGGAGGCCTTTTACTAGCTTTTTGTTGACAAGGATGTTTAATGTTCTAAAATTTACATGTGCAACTTTCCTATGCCATATCAAATTATCACTTGATATTTGAGAAAATAAACACAATGGTTCTTTTCTCAGTTTGACATTGAGATCAAAGTAATAAATGGATTTTCTAATTCTTTCACCTGTCAAATATATCATATTATCTAAGATTCCTTTTACTTAACATTTATTAGGCAAGAAAATTACCTTAAAGCCCTTATCACAGAACTGTCCACGGCTTAACAGATTATATTTTAATCCTTCAACATATGAAACTTTTTCTATGGTTAAAGGTCATATGGTGATATATCCATAACCTAAGGTTCTACCTTTTATCCATTACCAAAGTTGACCAATTGACCAATTCTGGCTACATACCTACTTAATAAGCTCCTATTTCCTGTCATGTGCTTGGAGCTTTCAGAATGATTATACCAAATGTGGTGCACATAAAGGTCCTGCAATGTTGAGATAGAGATTTTTGGTACCCATTTCTTGCTGGGCACTGATTTAAAGCAGATTTTCTCAACATTTGTTTTGTTCTTCATATCCTTGTAGATTTCAGCTTCACAGATATGAGAGTCGTTATTTGTTTTCCTGGTGACGTATGCTTGGACTACTTTCAGAATTTTAGCTCACATGCAACAATTGATATCAAATGTTTTATTTGATATTGTATTCCGGATTTCTAGAATTTCTTGATCCATTTTGCAAATTAAGGCTTGTTTCTGTTTTCAGTGATCTATCTGGTTCATTTTTCTTTTCAATACCAGATGTATCTTCTTTTACTTTTGTGAAAATAGTTTTAGTGTTTAAGCTTGTCCCTTTTACATATCCTAGGCCTTGTCCATAATTTTCTGGGCTTGGCCTCAAGGTAGTTAATGAATCTTTTGCTTGTTGAAAACTTTCAACATTTATTGAGTTATCGTGTAAATTGTTGTACAATTGTTGCCTTTCAATTTCATAAAAACTAATCTTTACTTTCAGTGAAAGGTTTTCTTTTTCCATAATTTTCTCCTTCTTAAGTTCATCAGACGTTTGAATCTTAATTCTGGTAAGCTCAGAGAATGTGTTTGTAAACTTTTCAGTTTCTCTTTAAAGCTTATTTTGTAATTGTTTATGTTCAATCTTTAAGTTTTTCAAATAAAAATTATGACTAGGGGATATTACCTGTGAGTCTGGAGATTCATCCTCAGATTCACCATCAGTTGCCATGTGACAGAGGTTGGCCATTTCTTCTTCATTTCTTCATCATCTGATGACTCATCTTATAGCCACGTATCTTCTCCAATCAGTCTCATCTATTGCTTTTTAGCTTCTTCAAGCTTTCTTTCATAGTGAGCAACATCTCTTAGTTGTTTGCTCTTACACTCATTTGAGTAGTGACCCTTTTGCTTGCACTTGAAGCAGGTCACTTCAGCCTTTTCTATTTTCCTATCCTTAATTCTCTTTGCCTTACCTTTGAACGCTTGATTTCCAGACATTCTATGTTCAAAGGTTTGGTAAGGAGTGCAATGGCTTTTCTGAAAGCCAGAAAGTCTGATCTGGGATCAGATGTTTTGGTCTGACTTGATGTTGGAATTGTTTGTGAGGAGCTATATTCTGATTTCTGGGTTGAGGAATATAATGCTATTTGGTAACCCTTATAACCAAAAGTTTCAAATATTTCTTCTTCCCTGGGGATAAGAATGTTATAGAGATCATGGAGATTTAGATCACCTAGCTCTAAGGTTGAGGCTAGGGTCATGGTTAGAGTCTTCCACTCTCTAGGTAAGGCTCCTAAGAACTTAACATTCTTTTCATCATTAGACTTTGTTACCCTATATTTCTTTAACTTATTTAAGATTTTGGAAAATCTGTTATAAGTTTTAGATAATATTTCACTTAGAAGTGATATGAAATATTCATAAATTAAAACACAGTTTGTTCTTTGTTTCTTCTCATCTTTTCTCCTCCCCCACATAGATTTTCCAATTGATCCCATATTTCCTTGCAGATGAACAAGCATCTACATGAGAAAATATGTCATTTGGAAGGGCCATAATCAATAATGATTTAGCTCTTTCATTAATTGCCATAGCTTCCTTATCCTCTTGTCCCCAGAATCTTTGATCCTTAGGAACTTTAGTTGGAGGAATTTCTGGTGTTCTATCAGTTGCTGGAACTTCCGGTACTTCCATCATGGGGATGTGCGGTCCACAAAAAATGGATGGGTAAAGACGATGATCAAGTCCATTTAAGAATTTGATCATCCTGACCTTCCATTGGGGGTATTCCTCTCTCACAAGATTGGGAGCCTTAGACATCGAACCCATCTGGAAAGCAGAATTCCATGTTTGAAAGCTTGCCATTTGTCAAAAGTGGTATTTAAAGATACTTGGTTAAAACATTTAAAATTTTGATAACAAGATTAGGATCTTTATGAAAATAACTTATTCAAGCTGTTCTGATAACAAGTGTTGGTCAAAGAAGTATCAGCCTCACTTTAAATCAAATGTCAAAGAGATTTCAACAAGATATATAATCAATGTATGGAATGAGAAATCAGACTTTTAGAGACAATAGAGCACACAAGTTTTTAAGAAGTTTTGAGTTTTATATAGTGACCACCTTTTTACAAGGATCACATTTAGACTTTACAAAAGAATGAATCAAAAGAATTCTTATGGCTGTTATGAATGTGGTGTGGAGTATGTGTAAAAGATATATCTAATGAGAGCTCATGTTTGCTATGTATATCACACACTTTCACATTCACCCTTGGCAATATTCACCTTCTTATGACATCTTCTATTTATAGAGAAGTATTGATCCCAAGTTGATGAATAAATAATTGTTTATTTATCAACTTGTTGTTTTGCATGTTGAAAAGGGATAGAAAGTCGTTGCATGATTGATTTGGATAAGGGTTCATGAATTTAACTTTCCTACTTGCCAAGATTTCGGATTTCTTCTAGAAATCTGAAGTCCAAATCTTGAATTTAGTCAAGAAGTTAATATCAGAGTATTGTCCCAGAAATCTGGTTCCTTTGTCCCAGATTTCAATCTTCTTTCCTAGATTTCATCAGAAAGGATTTGTTCTTGTTGTATCTTTCTTGATCTTTATCTCTTTTCTTTGGGAACCTTTCTTGGATGTTCGTCACTTTGTTTAGTCTTGGTTTCAAGCTTTAGTTTTCTTCAACACCTCATGTTTTCTTATTTTGGTTCTAACAGTATTTGTCCGCTACCTAGAACGGGCGGGAGAACTTGCGTCATGCTTATGGACGCAGCCTTCTGTGTCAAGGTCTCATTCTACTTTCTGTACACCATAGCAAGCCATATAAACACAATGTGGTTTCACATTTGATATGGTGTCATTGGTTTTGGCACCACATTGATATATGACACATAAAATCAGAGAACATCACCATATGTCCAATCAAGATATACACATATGTAAACATGAGTAAAATCATCCAAACAACACATGTTTATGGAACAATAACATATGATATTTTAACTACATGTTAATATTAACAACACATACCAATAGCGTCCACACGCCACACAAGGTAGCTTGAAAATGCCACTGAGCACATCAAACACCAAGACGCCACCCAAAGTGGCCGTAGAGGACCGCCAACGGCATGTGAAAGACCACGCCATCACCATTCGCCACACAACCACAACATCACACCAAACACCAACATGCCGCCCAAGGCGACATAGAGGACCACCTACGACGTGTGAATGAACACACCTTCACCATCCACCACACAAGCACAACATCACACCAAATACCAACACGTCACCCAAGGGGACCATATAGGACAACCAACGTGATTGAACACACCATTACCATCCACCACACAACCACAACGTCACAACACAACATCACACCAAACACTAACACGCCACCCATGGCAGAAAGAGGGCCACCGATGGCGTGTGAATGAAAACATCGTCACCATCCAGCACACAAACACAACACAACACCACAACACCACAACACACGAAATACCAAAACACCACCCGAGGCGGCGACAGAGGACCACCGACGACGTGTTAATGACCACACCGTCACCATCCACCACACAACCACAACATCTTCAAAACCCACACATCAACGTGAGACAATCCAACACAAATCACCACATGACAACATACAAGAACTACACAAAATAACCACTTCATAACATAACAACAGTTAAAACACATACCTAAGGACGATTCAAAGAAAACAACACAACAAATCAACGTTACAACATCACATTCGTTCGGATGAATAAAAACATCGACATGCAGAGAAAATCCATACAAAAAGAGGGATACCGATTAGAAAGAGGAAGAGGTGGTAAGACAAAGTATAGAGAGGGGAGAGAGATACAGCGGTGGTAAAACAGGGTAGCAAAGAGAGAAAGAGGGAATCAATTACCCTTCAAAAAGACCAAAATCCCCTTCATAAAAATCGTGAATACCGCGTAGACCAACCTAAATGACCAAAATACCCCTCAAATAACTTGGGATTTACAAAAATGCCACTGGTTACTGTTCAATCACTACACATATAAATATATTAGAATTAAGTTTTACTTAAAAAAACCTGTACCATTTTTAATTAAATTACGCTGCATGTTTCTAAAAGAACAATTTGTTTTTTAAACTGTGCACTGTAATGTAGGGCTGTTCACGAGCCGAGCCGATCCGAACGGAGCTTTGCTCGTGCTTGGCTTGTTTACAAACCGAGCGGAGCGGCTCGTTTACAATCGAGCCGAAAACCAAACGAACATTCTTCGATCGCAAATTTTCCGAGCGAGCGCCAAACGAGAATCGAACGGAGAATAATATGGACGATTATAAAATTGGGATCTTTTCTTTGATGTTTTGATTGTCGGGTGACAACTAAGGTCAAAATGTCCGATGATAACACTAATATTGAGATCCCAATGTCCAAGGATGAGGATTAGATTGAGGCTGGTGAGGTGACGAGCATACGTCAGACAACAGTTGTTGCATTGTGACGTAGGTGTGATATCAAGCGACAATTAGCGATGGACGACTATTAACATAAAGAAGTCAAGACTATCACCTTATGACTTACAGTTTTACTATTAAATCTAGTGTTTATTTTTTTACTGTGTTAAGTGGGTTTGTTTATATTTTGTTTGCATATACTGAGTCAAATCTAATAGAATCTTATATATAAAACCATAAATTTATCTGTAAATTGCGTGTATATTTATTATTAAATAAATAAAAATTTATTCGAGCCGAACCGAGCTGAGCGTACCTTTGCTCATGCTTGGCTCATTTACAAACCGAACCGAGCTGATCGGCTCGTATACAACCGAGCGAAAGATCGAGCGAGCATTTTTCGAGCATTTTCCGAACGAGCGACGAGCGATTCACGAGCGGCAAGCGATTTGAACAGCCCTACTGTAATGAGACCCTACTTTAGCCTGCCTAGTTCAGGGCTTACAATTAAGCAAAACTAAGTTGTGCCAAATTCAATAGGAGAAAATTAGACATGAAATTTTTTTTTTTTTTTTTTTCGCATAAAATGCATGTATGTGCGGAAAAACCTTGGGCAAAATCACACCTTTCTTCTTCTATGAAAACCCTAATCGCTCTGTTGCGGAGACTATGATGTTATAGATCTGAAAACATATGAAGACTAAAAATTTATGAATTCAAATACCTTAAAGAAAAGTTGCTCAAGGTGCCATGCACCAAAAACGTACTACATCATGAGGTTTACCGTAGGAGTGTGTAATTTCCCAGATGATCCTTCTCATTGTATAAAACAATATAAATTGGGTATTTAGGAATAATACACCCCGTAATTAGGAAGCACCCGGACTCACATTACACACCAATAGGAGGCTACCACATACCCCAGAATGTGATGTCACACTCCTTGAATGTGATGTTATAGGGTGTATGAAACCAAGAACCTGTAGAAAATAGGTTTCACTATTTTATTAAAATAATAATAAAATAAAATAATAACGAGACTCTCGTTATTCGTAGGAAATATAAATGTACATAACCGTATACAAAACTAAATAAATAAAATAAGTTACACACAAACTGTACCGACTTTTGATTCAAGCACCTTCAACTGCATCATCTTCTACTAATCATCTCTGCAAAAGTAAAGTATTCGTTGATGGTTTTTGGTTGAAGATCGTGTTTGACACGGGGCCCTTAAAACAGATTCCGCGCCTCCTCTCAGACGGTCTGTCTCCCAGGGTACAACAACCGGAACAGTAGTCGTACTGCCGGAGATGGTCTTGAGCCCAAGATTACACCGGGTTATTATGGTATTCATAATTTATGGAAAATATAAAGAAGTTGTTAGACAATTGAGAGTACTCCTCTCATGTCGATTCTGATGAGAAGTTGTATGTGTGTATGTTAGAGAATTCATGTACATCTCTTCATTCGTAGAAGCCAAAGCACTACGCTCCTTTTTATACACAAACATGAAACATATATATTTAATATTGTAATTAACAAGATAATAAAGTCTTGTAATAAACAATAATAAATATCAATATCAATAAATGGATTAACTAGATTCTAAGTGGTCAACCCGTAACTGCCATTTCTCTTATGGCACGAGTTGAAACATTCAACCAAGTCGAAACACTTGCTTGAGACCGCGATACGAGTACGGAAATCTGTGCGCCACACCACGCGTTCGTATGCTGCGCGCAGAACATGATGACACGCGCTGGCCAGGGCGCTGGGCACTACCTGGTCATGCGCGCGCTATAGTCCCCGCGCGCATATAATGCTATGCCATCCGCGGATGACAACTTGTATCATATGGAACCCGCCACGCGAACGTCACATGCGCAGACCTGAATGCCATCTAGTCCTGCGCGCCACTTGTTACGGTTTACGTCAACCTTCCGCCATGTACCAGACTACGCGCACGAGGTCAAAAATACAAAGGCGGCTCTCAAGTGCAAAGTGCGCCATCAAAGCGCCACATTGCGCCCATCGCCCACGCCACGCGCGTGTGCGAGTGCGAGTTAAGGGTGCTTCGCACCCTTTAGGGTCCCACTAGTGTTTGGCTCATGCTAAACAATATACAAGGAGTGCTCCTCCTTATAAACCACTTCATGTTTTGTCATCCCACCAATGTGGGATAAAACTTAATCCATTTTCTCATCTTTGGTTGTTCCAACCTACAACTTTCAAACTTCGATATATCATTCATCTTAGCTCCATTTTGGACGTGGTTTGATTCGTTGTGATGCTCTCACAATATAGTACACAAACCCACAAATAATTATTTATACAACACATATATAAATATATTTATTTAAGTCCAAAATTAGTAAAAAACTCATTTTCACTACCATTTTTCAAACAGAACCCTATAAATTGTTTTACAAGTCAATCTCCTAATTATGAAGATGATAAATATGGTATTTTGGAACCATACACCCCTTAATTGGGAATCATACACTCTGACTCACATCACACACCAATAGAAGGTTGCCACATACCTCAGAATATGATGTCACCCCAGAATGTGATGTCACAGGGTGTATGAAACCCAGAACCCGATAAATATATATAATTACCAATGTTTTGAAACCCAGACCGGACCGGCCAATCTGACATGTCGGACCAGGAACCGGGGATCGAACCGGTCCAGGTCGTAGTATTAGATCAGTTGTGCAACAAAGTGAGGATTGAGCTGGTGAACCGGCGATCGAATCGGGAACAGGGCTGGTTGAACCGGGTTTAAAGGGGTTGAATTAGATTTTTTTTTAATATTTTTTTTCAAATTTTACCCTATTAATTTTACGACACTATCCGGTTCTTACATCTGGTCTTACCTGATGGACCGGTCGAATCAGTGGACCGGTAAGGAGACTAGTTTTACGTCCTGTCCGATTCTGAAAAAATTAATAATTACACATAAATGCTAATAACAAACTATACATAATTTGTGGCATCGTTATCGCTATTATTTACATTGAAACCTTACCTTGAAACGTCTTTGAACTGAAACCCAGTGGAACAATTTTTATAGCCTTCTCTATGGCTCGCGAATGATGCAAATAACCTTCTCATGTAGCCAACAAGGCAACAGTGAGTCCATGTGTTCAATTGGTAAGTAGTGAAAATCCATTTTGAAGATAAATAAAAAACGTTCTAACTGCTATTAACTAAAAGGATTGTAAATGGTAACTTTTCATGTCTAGAAATGACTAATGAGTTATCTTAACACATCGTGTTTTTTTCTGTTATGAACAAAATCCAAAAAAAAGTCTTTTATGATATATGTAGATGTAGATTTTCATATTTTATGCATACTAGTGGCATTTTGTACACGATATGGTGTGGTTTCGATCACCTTGCTTCGTTACGACATTGGTATGGTACCGGTACAGCGGTACTCAGTATAGGTTACGGTACCAAATTTAAATACAACATTAATTTCTATAAAATTTGAATCAGAATACAATTACCTATTCAACATCTTTTCCAAAAAGTTAACGAATGCAAGTTATTAGAGAAAATCACGTCAAATGAGTCAAAGAAGACGTATATTATTATCTATAGTAAAAGAGAGCAAATTAAAAACTATTGTTCACACCGAGGAGTGAGAGTTTGATTACTGCCGGTTAAGTTCTTTATGGTACTGATCCTCTAGTGTGTAATTTTACGATTTAGAAATGCATAAATAAAACCTATTAAGAGTAACTAGGTTTTTTCAGTAATGCGCGTTGCGCGTTTTGAGTGCGATATCATATTCGGATAAGGCAAAATGCACTGTTTATAACATATGTGATCACTTGTTTAAAGTGGAAGCACCTTTCACAATTATCGCTATGTGTCCACCCATTTCAGTTGGATTCGTAGCTGAGTTCATACGTATCATAGTTACAAACGAAGAGAAATACAAAAATTATATAAAGCAGCATCTTTTACATCCAGTGACCAGTGCCATTATGATGATGCCCAATGAGGAGAAAAATAAGAAAAGTAATTATTAAAAGGAAATTAAAAAAGAGATTAACCATTACACATTCTTTGAAAGGGCATTATGATGATGATGCGACGAAAAATGCCCCTTAGTGAGCATTAACCATTACCCATGGTCTAAATGCAAGTAAAAACTTTAATTGCAAGTAACAATGATTGATACAATAAGTATTTAATGAACAAATCTAAAGAAAACGTTGGACAGTATTTCACCACAAAGGCATCATGTGTACAAAAAAAAAAAAAGAGGTATAAAATTTGTAGTAAGATTCGAACCCACGTATTGCTAAGCAAACAAAGATGCACAAACCACTACGCTAGTATCATTATATTAATTTTAAATCCTACACCAAATTATATAAGCACATAATAAAAGTGAGAAAACACTTTTTAAATCAATTGCCCTATTAATAGTATATAATTTAAAGAGTAGAGCCCCCTAGGTTGTAGACTTGTAGCCAGGGAGATGTGCAAGGATTCAATCTTGGCATGGAGTTTAATTTGGTATAAAAACATTTGCCTTTCAAAAATTTTAGTTTTCTCAATGTTGCATTTTAAGTAATGATGGGACTGTGCATTTGTTTTTATTATCACTCTCCTTTAATGCTCACTATCCCCCCCGGGCCCCCGCTCCTGTTTGTCATTCTCATGATAGTGTTGTGCTTATAAGACCAGAGGGAGTGGGTGGGGAAGGGAGGGGCGGGAAGGGTTTTAGGGCGGGAACACCGCCCGTGGTAGGGGGGAAGAGGGCGGGAACCCCTTGGGCGGGAGCTTCTTCAGGGGCGGGGGCGGGTGGTGAACTGAGGTGGTGCTTTCTGATTGGTCCAAATTTTTTTTTGTTTTTTTTAACTTTAACACAATATAATATTATTCCCTTCCCCCCTTCCACTCCCCACAATTTTCACCCTTCAAACACGGTCCCCACAAGTGCCACATGGCGCATCACGCCCCTCTTTCCCGCCCCTCCACTCCCTCTAGTCTAATCTTAGACACGAACAAAATAACAAAACGGAAACCTACACGACCTTAACATGTTTATGTCTTTAACATGTCGACACGATAAGGTCTTAACAAGTTTTGTGTCTAAACAAGTTAAAGACCTCTTAACATATTAAGCACCCGTTAAAACATGTTAATAATTTTATTTAACAAGTTATACATCGGGTGAGGGTGTGTACCTTATACACATGTGGACTAAAGATTAACTAACTCTAATTTGCAATTTTCTAATCACAGAGTACAGACATATACATCACTTAATTGTCCATCCCCGTCTTTCTCAACTCCACTGTCCTCGTCCACCATCGCCACCTGCCCACTGTCCCTGTCCGCTATCACCTATCACCCATCACCTGTCGTCCTTCCCAACCCCAACATTGCTCAGTCTCTCATTACGAGGTTTGTGGTTATGATTTCAGGGTTAATGTTTATAAACATATTCGTGTCTTATCATGTCTTATCATGTCTTATCATTTTAACATGTTATAAACAGGTTCAGGTTTGTGTTCGTGTTTAAAAAATGACACGATAAGTTATCGTGTCGTGTTCATGTTTACCTGTTTCTTGTTCGTGTCTTAACAGGTAATGCATGACATGATATGTCATCCCTAAAACGGTGTTTAGAATACTAAAAGGCTGATGTGGTTGGGGCAGTATATCACACACACCCACCCTAAATATTAAGGTACAAACCTATTATGTGTGTGTATTAAACAAGCAACGAGAAAGCATTATTGTAAAAAAAAAAATTCAACTCATATAGACTAATGTGTATTATTAGATCCCACTTTGTATTAAAACTCAACAAACGATATAAAATAGACATCTCAATAGATAATTATTATTATTATTATATCAAAAATAAATATTTCTCAGCGTAAAGTAGTGACGGAATTAGATTAAAATTTCAAAGGTAACATTTAAAATTTTTTACCATACTTTCATACAATGTAAACGAAACAAAAATGGTCAATTTTTTTACCGTATTTTCATACAATGTTAAAAAATTATCGTGCTTACATATAATGTTCAATTTTTTTCACCATGCTTGCATGTCATTATTAGCAATAATTTGTACTTGGAGTTAGACTGATATCATCATTTTCTGAGGCTTTTATTTTATACATATTGCTAATAAAAGCTTGTTTATAACGTGGTTTCAATTTAACAATTGTACATACACCCTAAAATCAAATGTAAACCATAATCAATTGTACATATTGCACATACTCAAATGTAGATAAACAATTAGAAGAATTAGAACTTAAAAGTCTAAAACTTTACCCGATTGCCATTTGCACAATTAATTGGTGGAGAACCGAGACCGTGGAATGGTGTTCTGTGGTGGAGTGGTGCATGGACGACCGTGGCCGGAGGTGGGACTGTAAAGGCTACTGGAGGGCGGTCGAGGAGAGGATGATGGTTGGAGGAGGGCGGCTGGTCGGCTTGCTTGCGACTGTGGGGTTGTGGAGAAAGGTCACTAGTAGGGGTGTTGTTACCGGCTACCTTGTTTCTTTTTTCCCTTAAAAAATAACCCAACTAAGAGATGGGGTTAAGGAGTGGCTGTGATGTGAGATAATATTTTCTCTTTTAAAAAAATGAGCTTTTTGCTTACAATGAATGGAGTGGCAATGGTATTCGCCTTTCACAAATGTTTGAGGAGTAGCATAAAAATATTTCAAGGGTAATGTAATATAAAAATGTTGAAAAAAAAAGGCGCCACAAAAGTTGAGTGGTAGCGAGGGCTTCCCTTGCCTCCAAGCTATGTCATCCACTAGCGTAAAGGCCATATAAGTATTAAGACATCGTTGCAACATCTGGTGTTGCTCTCAAAGTCTTCAATTCATTGTCTTTTGTGTTATTTTTTCACTCCTTTTTGCTTTTTAGTACCAAAAACCTACATTTATCATACATGAAGGATTTAGTCGTATTTTCTAATGATAGTTGAATGATTTTGACGCAAAAAGAATGGTAAAAGCACATGTAAAATATGTGTAAATAACGACACTATCAGCCAACAAAATCTATAATAAAAAGATTAGCCATCATATCTTTACATCACCATATTGAAATTCCAATGATTATGAATAGCCACTGCAAAGAAAGCCATTTGTGCAGGATAAATAAACGAAAATTTTTTATTCTCGCTAGAAGAATTACATACTACACATGCATAAGAGATATGCATCGAATAAACCAACCATTTACACTAAACAATAAAAAGTAAATCGTAAACACACGTCACAAATGTGTTAAGAAATTACAAACAGCAAGCAGAGAAGTTTAACCCCAAAGCAAGGAGCATACTAAATCGAAATCGAACAAAAAAACAAAGCAAGAAGTGGTTGAAACTAAATCGAGTAATTTAACAAACGTCTTATCTAACATAGATCTACAAAGAAATCATACTTTAATGATGTTAGAAAACTTACATTGAATTCGAATAAGAAATCAACAACATGAACCGAGCTTGTGTTTGACACAATTCCCTTAAACAGATTCGTCATCTGTTCTTAGGGTACACCGTTCGAACAGTGATGGTGCACTACCTATCCCACTTGCTTGAAAAATATGGTTGCTACTGCTAGATTGCGAGTTGTGTTATTTTTGAGTGTATGTGTGTTCGTATGTTTGATCTCTGAGTACGTGGGTTTTTTTTTTTGAACTATAACTTTCATTAAGAACGAACGTGTCCTCAAAATGAGGGACGCCACTCAACCACTTGCAGCCTATACAGAGGGGAATTAGCCCAATCCTTCGACACAATATTTTTAAACCTGCTCCCATTCTTAATCCATAAAAAACGACAATGACTTGACACTCGACACTCGACACAATCTCATCAGTTAGTCCCTATGTACAGAACAAAACCAGTTCCTTATAGACCTTCGTAAATGAAACTGTTGCTGCCATGATTGTGGTAATCAAGTCGAGATTAATGTAATCTGGTTTAATTGCACAATTAACTGCAGCAGAAAACCATGTGTCTCGAAACGGATTGAGGGTTCTGGAAGCTTCTTCCCGTTACAACAAAATATAAAAACGAGTAGCAAAACCCAGCGTCACGCAGTCCCGGATTTTTGGAGTTGCATTCATGTCCCCATGTCGTGCGGGGCGTCGCGTTGGTTCAAGAATTTTTTCTCGAACTACGGAACCCGTTTTTGCACCCCCCCCCCCATGCGTGTGCGGGTAGGTACCCAAGTATAATGTAACTTAATATTTATTCATTTCAATATGGTTTCAACTTATAAACGCATCCAAGTTTGCTTCCCCAACTAATGTGGGACAACAAACTCACATTCACACATAAACACCAACAACCTCCACATGAATGGGAATTATTCTCATAAACAACCTAATTCCGATTAAATTTCAACATTTGAGTTTTGCATACGATAGGTAGGTGTGACCCTTTGAACCTTCGCTCATGAAACACACTTAACCCACTGGCTCTGAGTAGACAGAGATTTCTTTGAACTCGCCTGCTGTTTGTGTAGACGACAATACGCTTCACACAAGACTCTCCCTGATAATGTCAAGTCCTCATAGTTATGTCCGTTATGGTCAGGGACACATGCCTGATTCTGCGAGTGCTCATAAGTATTGTGCCCCAACAACACCCTTCCAAGGGACCCCCACTTCTCTCTCACATAGGTGATTCACTAGGACTGGTTACCTTAGTTGAACCATTAAAAGCCATAAGTTTAACCTCAACCTTGTCACTTTTAGGAATGGACTAGGAAGCTTACCAAATTCTTATGGCAAACCCCCTTTTTCAAAGCGTGGGGTTTCCAACTCTCCCCCACAGTGACCTCGCTTATTCATGCAATTAGGTTGTCCTATTGAACTCAGATCTTTGGATCTTCAGTCAGCTGATTTAGGTTTCCTTCGCATGAATTTAATTTTTTCAAGGGCTTTAGTCCCATTCCTATGGACGACTTCTAAACTAACTGTCTGCTTAAGCCTTTTGTTAGCATATCCGCGATGTTATCCTTTGACTTCACATAGTCACAGTGATAACTCATGTAGAGATTAGTTGTCGTACCATATTATGCATACTTCTTATATGCCTGTTCTTACTGATACACATTGTGATATGAAATCTGCCAATTTTTGATTGGCTATCACAGTGTAATGCATTAGGCCGATGCCGGCTTCGGCCACCTAGGTATACCCCTAACAATTGGCGTAGTTATTCTGCCTATTCATCCTCTTTATCTATAGCGATGAATTTTGATTCCATCGTGGATCTAGCAATAATCTTTTGCTTAGATGATTTCCACGTTATTGTAGCACATCTAAGTGTGAACACATACCCACTCGTTGCCTTGGAATCATTCATGTCAGATATCCAATTCGCATGCTGGATATCTATTATATTTCAGCTCGTAGTCTAATTGGTTAACAGGCTCACCTCAGTTCTTAGCTAGATGTTGACTCGTGTCAACGAGAGTTCTAGCCACATTAGATTCATTTCCATTGAACTTCTCAAGAGTTTTGTCCGCATAATAGGATTGACTTATAACAAGTCTATTCTGGGTTTGTGTGATTTGTACTTCCCAAAATTACATCTGTTCATGTCAAACCTTCTATTTTGAAATGCAAGTCACCTCCACATCTAAGTTTCTTCCTTTCATATGTAGTTTGAAAACTTCTCAAGTACTATTTTTACATCCCTATGGGTTGCTTTTTAAATGGCTCTTCCCCCACATTGCTTGCACTTTGATTAAGTTCGAGCAGTATCACTCATGATGACATTGGATACCCGTGATAAGATAGCGACTATCTATATCTTTGTGTTATTGAGGTCATCCCATTATATTACTCAACTCATATTTCTCACACGAGCTGTTTTCTGAGTTATATGAGTTTTCCTCATATTAAGCTCAATAGTATCATAACCAATGAACTATATATTCGGTCCTTTCGAGTCATCCTTTTTAATGAATTGTAGATTTGTTTTTACAAAATTCATTCTTATGTCGTCACATATTTTTGAATCTTCAAAGTTAATTTATTCTCCGTGGACCATCTAAATTAACAAGTATTAGTCCAGCATGCTTTAGACTACAAATACTTAGCATATGAACAGAAGATGTCTCATTCTGATTCTTCTCAGCCTTAAGAAATAACGCACTATATCTCTTCCTAATATTCACGTCTTAGTTTAGACACAAAATGAGATTTTATTTTATCATTCTAAAACCTTAGTTTTAAGAATGTTTCAAACCATAGTTAATTCCATCTATTAGGATCAACACTCGTTTTCCTTTAATCTCCAAGGCTTCACCATTGGCTCTTTAGTACTTAAACATAAGTCTTAATATAAGTCACTTTGACACTCAACGACATGACATTCACATATGCCTAAGTGATATATAGATATATATACATTTTGTTCAAACCATTTATTGGAGACTCTCTCAAAACCATAACACTACTCCTTCACATAGTTTAACCAAAATTGATGGTTTGTATAAACTCTACACATCTATCACTATTGTAAGTCTTTTATAATAAATCTCTCAAAAATTTTTTTATCAAAGACTTATGAATAATATATTTCTTTAAGATGTTATAGTAATCGAAAATCACAAATGTGTATTTCCATGTTGATGCTCTCAACATTAGATGACATATCTCCTTTCCGTGTATTTAATCTCAATACACTTGCCACGTTCATCATGATTTACTCATGATGTGGTTGTAAGTTTGATGTTTGGTATGAGACCTATTGCATAAGTCATGATCACAACCCGCTCATTGTGTTCTTGCAAGACATTCCTTGCACAACCCATTCAAATACATATCCTTATCAAATTCATCGAATGTAAATCATCCAAGGAAAAAAAATATCATCTTACATTTCATTTTTTTTATATCTATCGTTTATTATGTTTAAATCCATTTGATTATTTAAAAAAAATAGATATCCAAAATATATAGTACAAATATATTTTAAACGGATTCAAATAAGGATATATAAACATCAAATCTTAAAGTGTTATTTTCTTCAACACTTTATCGTTCGACCGAGATATTCGCAATTATATCATCTTGTGGCTTGTTTTGAGGTACTCCCTCAATAAGACAAATTGCCCAAAACAACAAGGTTGTTTATAATTAACTATTCGCAAGTAGTTAAACAATAATATATATGCCCGTAACAACATCGAGTTGTTTTCCACTAAATAGTCTCTCACGACTATTATATGGTTTAAAATATCATACTTTTCATACGAACATTAAACCCTATATAATTTGCAAAAGACATGTTTATTACTTCAAAAACATTTCTCTTTTTGCAAGTGTTTTAAAAATAAACTATATATATATATATATATATATATTTATGTTTTGATTACAAATCAATACCATAAACTCTAATATAGTTTTATTATTTAAAACATTTATAACTCACTAGTTGGAAGAAAAAAAATAAGGTGATTACCAATCAACTTAATTAGTTTATCATAGCTAATCTGATTCTAACCCGCTCGTTAGAAAATAAACGATTATAAATCGTTAAAGTATATGCTTTTCAAGATCAACCGTTTCATCATATAGAATTTTGGTAATATAAAGTAAACATTTTCTAACAAGCCCGTTAGAAATAAACGATTACCCAAAATCGTTTTAAAGGTTATTGGTTTATATTCTCAACCGTTTCTAACCTACTTGTTAGAAATACACGATTATGACAATCGTTTTAGAACTTTGGTTTATATATAAAATAAACCGTTTCTAGCACGCTCGTTAGAAAATTAAACCATCTACATAAACGATATTAACTTTGGATTTTCTAAGATACACCCGTTTCAAACTCGCCCGGTTAGAAACCGTCAAATTTTAACCAAACCGGTTCAGTGTTGATTATTTTCCCAGAATAATCATTTCTAACATGCTCATTTGTTTTATACAATAATCTTTTCTAACACACTTGTTAGAAAATATAAGCATCTTATTTGTCTTTACAAAATATCAATTTCTAACATCGGTAAAAGAAAGTAATATAGAAGTTTAAAAATTAAACTTATGATTTTGTAAATAATTATTTCTAATATGCTCATTAGAAATGTTTTTATGATACGTTATTCTTTCAACGGAGTGGATTCTAACACGCTTGTTAGAAATACATGTTTTGAAACCTTTTGTTTCATAACTATTTTCTAATACTTTCATTAGAAAATGTAAACATTTCAAAAACTTTGAAACCATCTTTCTAATACGCTTACTAGAAAGAAAACATTAGCAAACGTGTTTTTATATGGGTTTACAAATATTATGTCTTTTCGAATACTCTAATTAGAAATTTAGTATTTCAAAAAACGTCTAAATACATGTTTTGAATATTAATAGTCCGGTTTATCTAAACACAACACACACACCCATGAACCCGAAGAAGTTGAATCAAAATTCGTTTTGTAACATAATATTTCGGATTAAAGATTGTACTCCAATGATAAATTTAATCTGATTTGATGTACCACAACATATTTGGAAAAGAACAAACATTTACAAACTTTCGTGAACCCAATCTACACGAAAGTCTGTTTTACTAATCTGTTTAAGTTTGTTAGAAAACTTACATTGAGATCGAATAAGAAATCGACAACATGAACCGGGCTTGTGTTTGACACAATTCCCTTAAACAGATTCGTCGTTTGTTCCCAGGGTACACCGGTTCGAACAGTGATGGTGCACTGCCTATCCCACTTGCCTGAAAATTATGGTTGCTACTGCTTGATTGTGAGTTGTGTTATTTTCGAGTGTATGTGTGTTCGTATGTTTGATCTCTGAGTACATGGTTAGTCCCTATGTACAGAACAAAACCAGTTCTTTATAGACCTTCGTAAATGAAACTGTTGCTGCCATGATTGTGTTAATCATGTCGAGATTAATGTTAATTAATCTCGCTTAATTGGACAATTAACTACAGCAGAAGACCATGTGTCTCGAAATTGGAGGAGGGTTCTGGAAGCTTCTTCCAGTTACAACAAAATATTAAAACGAGTAGCAAAACCCAACGTCACGCGAACCCAAATTTTTGGAACTGCACTCGTGTCCACAGGTCGTGCGGCGTCGCGTTGGTTCAAGAATTTTTGTCGAACCAGAACCTGTTTTTGCATCCCCCCTGCGCGCGCGGGTAGGTGCCCAAGTATAATGTAACTTAATATTAATTGATTCCAATATGGTTTCAACTTATGAACTCATCCAAGTTTTCTTCCCCAGCCAATGTGGGACAACACAAACTCACGTTTACACATAAACAACAACAAATGATGCATATCAGCCTCCACTACAAGACGTCGCTTAAAAACAAAACAAAAACCCAACATCAAACAAACCTAGACAAATAGTTATTTCTTCGGGTTACAACCCGTTAACATAAACCAACAACTATATGCCAAACCTATTTTCCCAAATCAAGAAATCAACCAAATTGAAATAGAACTAACTACAAATCAAGATGTTCTAACCAAAATCATAAATTACACACTATATACGTAGAGCTATTCACGAGTCGAGACAAATCAAGTCCTTTGCTTGTGTTTGCCTCATTTACAAACTGAATCAAGCCAATCAGCTCATTTACAACCGAGCAAGCATTTTTTGAGCGCACATATTTTTTGAGCGAACGACGAGCGACGAGTTTTTTGGACAACCATAAATTTCATATGTTTCCTTTAATATTCTCGCTGCTGAGTGATGACTAAGGTTCGACCGTCCAAGGATGACGCTAAGTCTGAGGTCCGGTTGTCCGATAATGAGGCTCAGGTTGAGGCTGGTGAGGGGATGAACGTACATACTACAGAGAACAATTGTCGCACTGTGGCGAGGTTGAGAGTGGGAGACGATTGATGGCGGACAACTAATGGGAATAGGAAGTCAAGCACGTCTTTTCACGACCTGGGATTTTACAATTAAACTTAGTGTTAAGTTATCATTGGGTTGACTAGGTCAGTAACTATAAATATAATTGTATATATGCATATATTGAGCTAAACCCAATAGAATGGTAAGTATAAAACTATGAATATAATTTCTAATTAATGTGTATATATAACTATATATAGAATGGCCGAACCAAGCCGAGCGGGCCTTTGCTCGTGCTTGGCTCGTTTACAAACCGAACCGAGCCGATCGGCTCATTTACAACCGAGCGGAAAATCGAGTGAGCATTTTCCGAGCAAATTCCAAGCAAACGGCGAGCGATCTGCGAACGCCGAACAATTTTAAACCGCCCTATATATACGCAAAAACCATTACAAATATGTTGTGAAGCCTAATGCCAAAAAAAACCATTCGCTTATTGTTAACAATATACAAATAGCGAGCACAAACCTTTTAAATCCTCTAGAACAAACAACAATTCAGCTGAGTTGCCGCCATCACCATTTATAACCACGAAAGTACACCGTTGTGTAAAAATGGAGAGGATGTTATATGACAAAGAGCCAAAAGAATATGGAAAGTAATAGGGTCTAGAAGATCAAAAACCACCAATTGCTGTTGATACTGAATTCAGTGGGGAGGGGGGGGGGGGGGGAAGGCCTGACGGCTGCAAGTCACGGGGGCGTGCGATGGAGGCTTCACAATAGCCGGAGTTTGAAGAGAAGAAAGAAAAAGAAGAGATGAGCAGAAGTGGTGCCGGTATTGATGACGAAGAGAGAAATCATTTACACCTCTGTCTATCTCTTGAACACATATGTATGTACGTGTATAAAAGATAGGTATGACAGATGTATACCATGCTACAATCCCTTAAGCCACAAAGTAAAACACTAATGCATAGAAACACCCCTAAAGCATAAGGTACAATCAAGCATTGCACAAATGCTTTCCTAATTAGTATTATTTAAATTGACTAGTTAGACAGTTTATTATGTATTAAAAAACACTGCAACAAAAAGAAGTATATTAAATTATTTCTTTTAAACCGTTTAAAAAAGAAAAATGAATATGAAATGTCGAGAATGGAAATGGAAATGTAAATAACCGTTAAAGCGTAAGATATAACAACCTTAGAGCATTCACATTAGCATCGCCAGTTTAATGTGAGTGGATTCTCTGTATTATATAGGGTAGTTGTAAACGATTGGTAATGAAGGAGAGAGAAAATGTTATTGTTTATTAGTAAATTTGAAGTGAACACTGTTCACATCTATAATTTTTTAATATTTTTTTTGAAAGTTTATTGTGAGTAGATGAAAAAAAAAAGTAATGATAAAAATATAAAAAAAATATAATTTAATTGAAAAAAAAGAGAGAAATTATAGTAATTTTTAGTGTAATTATAGAGATAGAAATAAGGATCCAATAGTGAATGTTCTTAAGCCAAATGTCAATTAAACGGTAGAGTTGTGAGTGTGACTAATTTTCATAAATAATACTCACTCCGTCCCAATTTAAATGTCTCATGTCTAAAAACACACATTTTAAAGAAATCTTTTGTTTTTATGTGGTAAAATGACAATAATATCCTCAAAAGTGGTGATTGTGTTTTGTCTTTTATGAGTAAAACTGGAAATTACATTTCTATTTTTGGAATGGGACACTTAATTTGGGACAAACAAAAAAGGAAAGAAGGAAAATTAAATTGGGACGGAGGGATTACATAGTTAAATTAATTTATTTTTGTTTTTACAAATGTTGGTTCATTGGAATTTTAGATATAATATAAGTTTACTAATTTTATTTCTAATTTCGTTTTTACATATCTATAGAACAGTCATATATCTAATTCAAGAAGTAGTGAACTACATTTCAAAGAAAAAAGATGTTAGGAAGACCAATTAAAATACATATTTAATTACACATTGAGAATATATGTAAAGTATATTGAAAGAATATAATTAAACAATACTTAATTCAATATACTGTATTATATCTTATAAAATATCATACCTGTGCATATATAAAAAATCAGACATACTATGCTGGTGTGTGAGTCTAATAAATTCATTACTACTTTAATATATACAACGTTATAAAAGATGAAATGTTTGCTGCTCTATCATGTGACCAAGTCCTCTACATTGAGGATAACTCTCTTATCCTATACTATACTATACTATATTATATTATATTATATTATATTATATTATATTATATTATATTATATTATATTATTTATTATTATTATTATTTATTATTATTATATTAAATAACTAATATATAAGCCCCTATGTTGCTGGAGGGGCATTGAACCGTGTCAAGTGACGTCAATGGCACATCTGTTAGCGACCATCAACACAAAAAAAAATCGTATAAAAAAAGAAATGAGCATCGAGAAAAATATAACTGAACTAAAAGTAGATGTAAAAACACCAAACCACGCAAGCGAAACGTAAAATATAGAAAACAAAACTAAGTCAATATAGGACCAACTGCTGCGAGGGGCCGCCATACAAGAAATAATAGGCATAAAAATGTTGAAATACACCCATGTTGTGGCGTTTTAACTCGTCAAATTTAGATCGAAATGTATAAAAAAAAGATTTATAAAGGATAAAAAGTATAATAACTAAAATTGAACGTCAAAAGGTGTGATGAAATAAATTGTAAAATATCGGGTAAAAAGTATACAACAATAAAGATAAAAAAACAAATTGTGAGTATAACCCAGTAAAAAGTATACATACCTAAGCTCAAAAAAAATAAAAAAAAAATATAAACACAAAAAAGAAATGTTGGATACAACCCAGTAAAACAAGTGATGCAAATCATAATATATAATTAACTAGATTCTTACCCGCGCTACGCGCCGGGACGTTGTCGCGAACAACGGCACACCACAAAGTCGAGTGCGGCCTCTTTGACTTCAACACTCACCGCCGCCAATGTAAGTAACCGAATTCTTCAAAAGGCAAAACCCAACCTAAACGAAACAAAACTGCCTACAAAGCCTTAAATAGCAACAAATTAAAACTTAGTAGGAAGCCAATTTACAAATTATCAAAGTGGAAAAGGAAAATAGAAAACTCACAAGCCCCATATCCGAAAAAAATCATGTATGTGCTAGTTATGTGGCTCAGAGTTTCAAAAAGATATTGGCTGCAAGGCGGGTTGCAGATCCAAAAACCTACCATCCACCGTCCTTGCAAGGTCATCTTCATCAACGGTCCGAAAAGAACCTGAACTCATCATAGCCAAGCACTCATGCGCCAATTTTCATAACCTGAGCTACACCCGAGTTCCGACTCATAAGTACTAAACAAACGTACCCAGAAGTTAATATTGGGTCAGTTAATTCAAAGAAAGCACTCAGATAATGGAAACCGAAACAGATTAGATGCTAATCGGCCCAACAAAGGTCTGAATCTGAAAATTTGAGACAGATAAGCCTCGCAACGACACCGAGCACACAGACGCTACCTAGGCAGCCGTAGCCGGCCACCGACAACGTCCAAGCGGCATTCGTTTTTCTGTCAACGAAAGGCACAAAGCATAGAAACAGCCGAACATCGCATCCTATTCGGAATCCGATCCGAACATCGTTTGAACGAACATAGAGCCGTAATAGTGGTGGCGGCCGTCGTCACCGTAGGGGGCTAGGAACACGCCGGCAACAACAGCCACAGAAACCCCAAAAAGCACGTAACGCGAGCGTAGGGCTAACAGAATATTGGGATAAGGAAGGACGAAAATGAATCGGCGCTACGGTGATACCGTACGGGCGGAGAGGAGGCGTAGGATGTCGATGGAGACTTCGGAAGAGCTTTATGAGGTGTAAAGGCGGCAGAAACGTGGCTTCAGGAGAGCTTATTCAAAGATGACGCGAAGCTTCGTTGACGGAACGCAAACGGAGGGACGTCAAAAGTAACGGCAAACACTATAGATTTTGCAAATTGTATATATATACAATATGTAGAAAATAAATTATATTATTTCTCCCTACCACCGGCAAATATCCGATTAATTACTGCATTTATTAGACCGGAGTAGGCCACTATTAAAACTAAGGGTTAATATTTTGATCAGTGGAGCCATCAAACCGAACTTATGGAGGATGGACACTCTCGGCAAGGGGTGCTTGGCTGGAGTAGTCTTACGGTAACACCCTCATCACCCTTCAACAACGGTTAAATTTATTACTATTTGGTAAGATGTAAGTGTATTATAGCAAAATGTGATTTTGATGATTTTGGTTGTGGATTTGCAATGACAAATAAGGGTTAGATGTGGCTCAATTGGTAACAAATTTATTACTCTTTATCCCCTAGACAGGTAACAAACTGTAAAAGGTAAAAACACACTGCACTTCTAAAGCATTATCGAGTAAGTGGAGGAACTCATAAGAGAATATGAACGATTCAAAGAGATGTTTAAAATTAACATGTGTGAACATACCTAATATAAGGGAAGACATAGCAATAGAAATTAATTACGCAAGTCGACTATTTTTTTGAAGTTTGCCAAACTTTTGACTATATTTCAGCATGAAAAATTTTAAGGCATCATTTATCTTTAATTTGAATTATGTTTTCTAATTGGATATAGCTATATTTTGATTACGTTTTGTGGTAACAATTTTAATTTAATCGTATTTGAATATTAAATTTGAATTATATTTAATTGTTTGTTTGATTATTATATTTAGGCAAAGTACCCAAAGTGTCGTCATTGATTTAGTGGTTTTAGGATACTTAAGGTCCTTTTTAACGTGACATTTGAGGAGTGATCGGAGCTAGGCTAAGCACCCTTAAGTGGCCCATCCCTCCGTTAGCTCACAAAACTTAAATTATTTTACCTTTTCAAGTCTCGTTTATTGATTATTTTATTATATTAGGTTCCATATTTTTGTTTGTTTCAAGATTTGTATTTTTTTATTAGTAATACAAGTTCATTACGAAACAATAAGTTTTATCTTTGTAGGTGTGTGTGCATCTTATGGGTTGTTTGGAAAACTCTGCGCCACCAAGTACAAAAGGGTAAGAGACTCTAAATCATTAAAAGGCATGACTTGGCTTAGTCTGACTAGTTGGTGGTGGTGAGTCGAGGAGATGACGCGTGAGTGACCGGCTGAGAGTTACTTTTTCATTCAACATTATTGTGAAACTTAATAGGTAAGAGGTTTACTGACTAATTCAGAGGTGTCATGTATCAGTGAACTAAACACGCTTAATGCTAATTGATATAGAAGTAATCTTTTAACGAATCATTATGAGCCTACTAAACAGCCCCATGGTATTTACATAAATTGCAATATTCAGTTTTGAATACAAATTTAACAAATGAATCGAGTCTATGGATTTGATAACCAGGGATGGTAGAAACTAGAAAGTGACCATTTAATGAACATTATTATCTCAAGCAACTAGTTGGGTTGTTGCCAGTGGGGAGCTCAGCATTGACTGTATGATGAGATCTTTAATCATGGAATTAAAAAGAAAATTGTAAAATAAATAAGTAGATGGTAGGTCTGGCCTATTTAAACATTCCTTCGTATTCACATTCCTCATTCAATCTCCAACCAACATAAGAAAACACAAAATGGTGTTGTCTAAAGAAGAAAGCCCAATCTATGACATCAAATTCTCAACGGTCGGACCAGGATATGTGTCTGGTCATGGTGCGGTTTCAAGAGCTAACAGGCTTGGACTTAGCCATGAAGCTTCACTACATCCGGACCGTTTACTACTTCCCGAGCGAAGCATTTGAAGGGTTAACCATCATCAACATTAAGGAGCCTTTTTTCTATTGGATGAACCATGCCTATATCCCTTGTGGCCGTCTTAGGAAGTCCGAGTCAGGACGCCCCTATATCAAGTGCAATGATTGTGGGGTGCGGTTCATTGAGGCTCACTGCAACATGAGCCTCAATGAGTGGCTCGAGTCAAGAGATGATGCAAGGCATAAGCTTGTTGTTCCTAACCAAGTCCTTGGTCCAGACTTGCTTTATTCTCCACTGGTCCTAATGCAGGTTTGCTTTATTGTTTGCTACCCGATTTTTTCGTAACTAAACCTCTCAATTGTCATCGAACCCGTCACTTTACAGGGCTACTAGTTGTACTAGCCATGCCATTTTCAAAAACCGGATAACGTCATAGAACATTTAAATATAAAATAAGTACAAACGCAAACCCACCACCTGGGTTACGACGAAGCTTGTTGCCCATTACCTGCCCCACTACTATTTAATTTTCTAAGGGTTTATAATTTATATTAAATGAAACACCCAGACTAATTTTAAACAAAATATAGAACTATGAAACTTGGAATTAATAAAAAAATATTTGTTTACTCCATGTTTCATACTTTATATTTTGTTAACCACTTTATCCAGTTCGCCAGGACTAGATGGACCCATCCAGATCGATTATGTAGTCGATTTGGAATCCTGAAAATAGCGTTGAATCTTAGATGGTAAGATTTGCATCTAGTACTTTTACCTAATATATCTAGTTGTTACGATAACAATTTTCAGATTAAGATATATAATCATTCTAAGGGTTAGGATAAAATACACAATGAAAAATAATAGGAAGTCGTAGGAAGGGTATCAAACGGACTCCGATTGAACTCATTCAAGTGGCATTGGAACTGTCTCATTGAACCCTACGATCTTAGTTTTTAGGTTTTTTTCGCTTTTTTGAAATTTTAGCTTATAGTTTTTAGAATTTACGTTATATCATTGTTCTTTTATGTAACATTGTGTCTTTTTCTTATTTTCATCATTATGTCATTTTTGTGATTCATTGTCTTTTTTCCTTCAGCATTATCTTATTTTTTCGGTATTGTGTTATATTTTGTGGCTCACTGTATCATATTTCGTGATCTATTGTGTTTTTTGTATCCTTGTCACCCTTCTCATTTTTGTTACACTAACTTGACCCTCATTTTAAAATAGAATTCGACCATTTGTTATAAACGCATGCGGAAGCCGTTTTAATTTAAGAACACATAAATTAACAGCCTAAAAAGATGCAAAAGGAAATTTCTAAAAAAAAAATATTTTTTTATTTGGATAGCTTCTATATGTGGTGACATGTAAAAGCTCAAAAAAATATGTAAAATGATTTTTTTTAATAATTTTTTTAATAATTTTTTTCAGTTTATAAATAGTGGTGTTTTGGCTTTCACTTTTTTGAAGTTTCTCATGAACCTCACCGTATATATATACACACATGTATGCATATGTGTGTATTAATACAAAAAAGAAATTAAAAGCTTTTTTATTTCCTAAAAGTAGATTGCTAATTAAATTATACAGCTATAAAAGTCATACATATAACCTTACTATGAAGTCATGTACATAACCCTTATTTATTACAACAGTTAACAAAGTTTAAATGCGGAGGGACAGCTGTTGGGGTGAGCTGGGCCCATGTACTTGGTGATGCTTTCACAGCTGCAGCGTTTATGAACATGTGGGGCCAAGCTACCAGGAACCAATACCCGCCCAATCACTCCATATGGCCCATTCAAACAACGAAGCCCAAAAATCAAAAAGCCCAATTACAGAACCACTTGCTGTAAAACGGGTTGGCCCAGTTGGGGATCATTGGGTCACTTCGAATGCCACGAAAATGGGAACGTGGTCTTTCCATGTTTCCTCGGCCGAGTTGACCCGCCTTCGGTCAAAGATATGTGGAGGTAAAGACAATCAACAAATCCCACCATTCGAGTCGATTTGCACTATGATTTGGCAATGTGTAGCTAAGATTAAACATGGGTCGAATGTAAATATGGTGACGATTTGCAAAAAGGACATGGGAAATTCATTCGAAGGGGTTATTACAAACAAAGCCCAAACGGTTTAAAGTAGTGAAAACAGATGTTCCTGTTGAGGAATTGAGTCTGATGGAACTCGGGTTGCTGATTATGAATCAAGCTGTGGATGAGACGAAGATAATCGAGGAAGCGATGGAATCAGAAAACGAATTGCCGGACTTTTTGGTATATGGAGTGAATTTGACTTTTGTTGACTTGCATGAAGCACCAGTTTATGATTTCAATATAAGAGGACATAAGCCTATTTATGTAAACTATGCTTTCGATAACATTGGAGATGAAGGTGTCGTGTTGGTTTTTCCATCACGGAAAGATCACTCTGATGGGATTACGGTTAGCATCACCCTTCCTGAGAATTACATATCAGATCTTGCATTGATGGTTAAGAAAGAGTGGTCTCTCTATTGACTTTAAAAAGAGTGTGTGTTACCGTTTGATATAATTTTAGTGTGTGATTCTGTGTATGTTTGGGCCAAGTGTGTTATTCAATTCAGTTGTAATATGTATTTCAACTATTATCCTAAAAAACTTCAACCTAATCTATATCTTCTAATAAAGATGTTTGGTTGTGTTTAGATGTTTATTGGGTACGGATTTTGGTCTTTGATGTCGTAACCTGGAATACACACACAAAGACTATATGCTTTTGGGGCTTGATTGAGGGCATGAGTGAGAGCGAAACAAAAAAAGTGCTACCATGTGGCGCTACCTAGACGACACGTAGACATGCACACTTTTTTCACCATTCACACCATCAAAAGGGTGTAATGGAAAAGGCTTGGTTGGGATTTTAGTTTATAGCTGTGTAATATTTTTTAATTATTTATTTTATTTGCGTATTACTTATTTATATATATATATATATATAATATATATAAAAGTAATACTAAAGAATTGAATGTATATAGCAAAGCTAATTGGAAAAGTACCAATTTTGTGTAAACAATATTTCTCATGGGCATAATAAAAAAATTCTTTAACCTTAGGCTAAGTAAATACTAAGGAATTGAATGTGTAAGGTACCTAATCGTCACCAGAACCAACATCACGCTTGTTAACCACCCGTTTGAACCACCACTGACGCCACCAACCACGGTATTAAACAACAGCCTCTACTCGCGTAGAAGAGGTCTGCATCCAGAAGACAACACGTCGAAGTGGGGCAGCATACAACTATTTGGGACGGCAGACATCAGAGGGATGTTTGGTTGTCGGTGGTAGGTGTAGAAAGGGTCCATAAAGAAACCCAAATAAAACAACAGACGGAAGAGCTACAACCATTTTATGGTTGTCAGTGGTAGAGGTGTGGTCGGCTGTCGGAGGACTAGAGCAAGAGGGGCGGAGGATAAAAGGAAACACCGAGAGAGAGAGAGAGGGGGAGGGAGGGAGAGCGAGAGAGAGAGAGAGAGAGAGAGAGAGAGAGAGAGAGTGCGAGAGAGCGAGAGAGGGGGGGTTAATATAAAAGAAACCCAATTTACAAGACTGCCAACAAAACACTCAGAATTACAGGATTCCATCGAATAGTGTTCATGAACGTTTGAAAACTAATAGTGTATGATATAATTAGAAAAACACCAATTTTGGTGCAAACAATATTTCTTAAGGGCATAACAAAAATAATTATTAACCTTGGGATACAAAAGAAAAGGTGGGAAAGGGAAAGATAGGACTTAATTAGGTGTTTCCAAGTTCGAAAGAAAGTAAAATAAAGTAAAAGTTTTATGTCTTCCCGAGTTGTAAGGAACAAAAAAGAAATGTTTAATTTTACAATTACACCCCCGTTTGAGTTTATAATAGATTAAGTATGAAGGTAAAATAGTAAATGTAAAACATTTTTTTGTATACCTTTTCTTTCTTTCCATTTTGGAAAGAAATTTTAGTTAATGATTTCCCTTTCATTTCCTTCCACTCCCATCCTTCAATGAAACTTTGAAATACACTTATTTTTCATTTTCTTTCTACTTCTCTCATTTTTTTTTCCACTTCCTTACTTTAATGAAACTTAGGATCACAACGTAAGTCATCATCACAAGGGGGGGTTCACTAGGCCACCACTGTTAAAAAAACACACTTGCCCCACCACCCTAGCTCTAGCTACGGGCTTGCCCCACGCCTTCGTCAGCGTCATCTTGTGGCGGTGTTAGCGTCGGTGGCACGACTAACATGGCAGCCCACGCCCACCATTGACGGCCCATAACATGTAGCCTAAAGGGGTGAGCACTTCGTGGTTCGGACACACGAGAATCTTGAACCCGGCCCACGATAACCTTCGAACCAAACCTTTTTAAATATATAGGTCGGTTTCAGATTCTAGATTTATATGAAATATCAGTTTCGGCTCGGTTCGGTTACAACCCGATGGTTCTAATGTAAGAACCACAAGAACCTTTTTTATTTTAGTTAGAATGTATAATAAAAACCTACAAAATTGTCCAATAGATATGTACTATTAACGCAAAAATAAAGCAATATATACTCTTTTTTCCGTTTCTTCAATGTTCTTTTTTACGTGTTATTGTAATCGATTTCACATGATGTTAATCCAATAATTAAAAAAGTATTATTTTAAAGAATAATAGCCATTTTTTCATGAAATATATTCCAGCTAAATGTATATGTATGGATGCGATATATTACATAATATATTTATTATATCTGAATTTGAAGTAGATGTTTATGTATGATGTTTTGATGTATTTAAATTATGTATTTGTGACAAAATAAAAGCAAACACACCACAAATTATGGTATTGTTTTATTAGATAGCTTTGGATGACTAGATTATGTATAATTGAATGTGTGTTGGTCTATGTATACAATGTATCTTTGATTTGTTATGTATTCATAATATTTTTGCGTAATATTTCCAATGATGAGAATGGCAAAACTGTTAAAAAATACCGGCCAAGAAACGAAAATGACTTAGAAAAGGAAGCTGATGTGCCATTATAACAAAAGTTTTGTTTTAATGAAAGTTATGTGGGCATCAAACATCTACCAACTGTTTGATAGGGAATGAATGCCAGAGTTAAGACCATGCCCAACAATAGAATTGATATTTTCTTGTATGCCACAACTATAAAATTTAATATAATTTTTAATCTTATTTTTTTAAATTTATTAATGTTAGTTATTAAATTTAGGTACAAATTCCGTATTTATATATTTTAAATGATTATATTTATATGTTAGATAGATTAAATAAGCAGTTGTTATCAGGGCCATCTCCAAGAATTCTTAAAAATCCAAAGGCCTAGGGCGAGTAAAAAATTTAGGCCCTAATAGATATATGTATATTAAACTAGTGGGATCCACACACTCACCACGCAGGGTGAAAACTAATACACACTGTAGCAAACGGAAAAGAAAATCCAATAAAAATATTGTCGTGATATGCACAAAACAAAATAATAATAATAATAATAATAATAATAATAATAATAATAACAATAATAATAATAAAATTTTAAACTAAAAAAGAAAACTTGAAAGTAAAACAAGGGGAAAAAATGAAAAAAACAGAAGAAAAAGCGAAAACTAATTAAAAAAGAAAGAAACAAAAAAAAACTTAAACAATCATCAACAGATTCGAACGTTGGACTCGCAAACACCCAACCTTTTTCATTCAAACTGATGACCACCTGACCAAGTAACTTGGTATATTGTATGTTGAATATTCGTATACACTTAATAAATATAATTCTATTAAAAAAAGTTCCGGGCCTAGTGGCATGTTAGGAAAGTAAGAAATTGAACAAGGTCATATTTAGTAGCCTCACATAATACAAGGTTTAACCAAAGTTTAAAGGGGACGGGGCTCAACAGGAAATGCTCACGGGTACCCTGCTAATAGCATGGTAATACTGTCGTCGGTGGTGCTGGTAGTGGATTTGTGGAGGGTTTTCGTGAGATTGCTAATAGATGGGTATCCGTGAGTTTGTCTCTCCTCTTTTGTCTTTTTCAACTATTTTATTATTCAGTGGAGTGCTGCTTCCAAAAAACTGTGTCAGTGAAATGATGTGGCAATACAGGATTGATAGAAATT
>JAUTDX010002185.1:0-72509 GCA_030844895.1 Ambrosia x helenae
ATAAACCTTTAAAAACCTTCTTCATCAGCCCTTTGCATATGAACACTTATTAATCCTTCACAAGTGGCATATATTTCTTCTTGGATATAAAAGAAGATAGTCCGTGTAAATATTTTAGCAGCCTCTTGCTCAATAGGGTTTGTAGTCCACATATTAGGATTGTATGTCTTGAATCATGGTCATTCTTCCTATGATTAAATCTCTGAGCTTCAAGGGACATCTCAAAATGGTTGAAAAACTCAACAAGAGTCAACTGAGAATTTGCCACCTGGCAAAAAAAAATGATTCTCACTCTCAGATCTTGATGTTGTCCTCATTAGCCCAGACATAGGTTCATCCCGGTAAAAAGCAGGAGGGATCCACATCGTGCTCAGGTCAAAACATGTCAGACAACCAAGTGTTTCTCATTTAATTGGTAATCAACATAAGTACACCCCACCCAAAATCAAAAGTCTCAGGACTGATGGAATCTGTCCACACAATTGCACAATTCTCCTTTTTGAACTCAACATCACTGCACAATGCACTACCCACCTACAAAAACACAAAAAAAAAAAACATGGAAACAAACACACCTAATTAGAAATTTGGACGCAGACACATTAGAAAACATAAAATCTAACAAACGCACTCATTGATAAGTTTGGACGCACTCAGTGCAATGCACCAAAATAAACACTGTGTAGACGCACTCTTATATAAAAACAGACGCGCTCATTAATTAAACTAAGAAGTTGATACAAAACTTATCAGAAACCTTCTTCATGATATGCCACATACACAGCCTATGTCTGCTATTTTGAAAAACCAACTGGATTGCATTTTTCATAGCAGGATCTTGATCAGTTACAACCACTTTGGGATGCTTTCCAAAACATTTGGAAAACGATTGTAACAACCATGTATAAGATTCAGTTGTCTCTGATGACAACAAACCTGCACCAAGTGTGACATTCCGGCAGTGGTTATCAATTCCAGTAAATGGTACAAAACCATCTTGTACCAGCAATAACCAATAAAAAAAATTTTAAAAAAAACATATAATAGTTGGATATCAAGCTTAAAAAATAAAATTTAAAACATACTTGTTAGTGTTAAATGTTGCATCAAACGAAATCACATCTCCAAATTCCATGTAATTCCTCTTGCATAAAGCATCCGCCCAAAATAATCCGGTTAATGCATTCTTTTGATCCACAGAATACTCAAATGAAAAATCTGGCAGGAACTTCTTCTTATCCCTAAGCTTAGACACAATCATATCTGCATCAAACTCACCAATGAAGCTGTTTAAGCCACGTTTAAAGTTCTTACAATCAGTTGCAGTTGCACCTACATTCTCAAAACCTCCATACTTGGTCTTCATAATGTTAAAAGCTTTGACAGGACCCATGTTCAATGAAGACAGCTCACATATCATCTCTTCTTGAGTATTTGTCAGCTTCCTATTTGCTGCTAGAAAATGAATGTCACTTTCATGAACAAAAGGATGATTATGACCTTCCTTAAAGCCATAAACGTTGAATTTTTTTTCCATCCTCAGAGTGTAGCCTAATATGTGCAGGACATCCAGTCCGGATAGAAGGCATTTTCCTTGACTTAACATCTTTGGTAGAACTCTCTTCACCTACTTTGACTGGCTTAAAACCTCCTTATAACATACAAAGTACCTAAGTCTTAGAAGACCTTTTCGCACACCTGACGTGCCTTTCGAATAGAAAAACCACTAGCCTTTGCATATTTTGCATAAAACTCTTGTGCATGGTCAATACTAGGAAACTCCATGTCCTTTGCAGGTTTGAGAGAATCAGGTACATCAGGGATATATGTGTTATAGCTTGGTCATCAACAGGAACATCAGTTGCAACACCTACAAAAGCAAAAACAAACGCACTCATTGACAAATCAAAAGCACTTAGTAAAAAAAAGTTTGCAAAATCCATACACACTCTTTAATAAAATTAGACGCACTCATATATTATCAGTACCAGCAATAATCAACTACATTTTAAAACAGACGCACTCGTATATAACATCAGACGCATTCATATAATTAACAGGTTAAAACTAAAAAATACCTTGAACTCTGAATTCGTTGATGAGGTTCAAACTATGAATATCAACATCCTGGTTAGTGTTTTCGATCAAGTCTGAACACACATAAAAACATCATGTTAACAAATCTATCAAAACACATGTCTCTGTTTTTTGACTAAAAAACAGAGGATGATGATCATACCATGAAAAGCATTATAATCAGGCACTGGATTCGAATTCTCAGCAGAAACTCTCTGCTCTTCAACAGACAAGTTTAAATCTGATAAACAAAAACAAAAATTAAACAAAAAACTATTGAAAAATGGATTAATTAACAACGAATACACGTACCGAACATGATGAATTGATCGATTAAACTGTAATCGTGATAATCAAATTGAGATTGAATCGTAATTGGATTGAAACGTAATGTGTGTGTGTGTGTGATCGTCTGTGTTTTTAGAATTCAAATTCTGATTTGAAAATATCGTTTACAAAATAAACGAACGTGATTCACGTAATTAGTTACATGTGAAAAAGTCTGGAATGCCCTTGGGTTAAACTGATATTAACTGATATTAAGATTAATTGTAGTTTGGTTAGGTTAACTGGGGTTTGGTTAATAGGACACTTGTCATCCCTGGTGGCTTCTTATTGCTTCTCACGTTAACAGACTTTATATCGTATACTTTCTCGGAGTTTAATAATCCAAACTTTCACTCATTAGCGAATAATAATATGTACTTCTACATAACTGATTTTTTAAGTACTTAATCAAACTTTTCTACCAAACAACCCTTAGTTTTTAAGTATATCTCTGTTTATCCGAATCTTTTAAAACATTCCTACGTATCCTGACTTATGGTTTATTCTATAATAACTTGAACGGTTCCTAAGGCATGGACTTCCAATTAACCAAAAATAGTTTGCTAGAAAATACATTAAAATTTGGTGCATTTGCATGAGCATAGTGGTGTTTCGGGTATCAAGAAAACGATTCTCCATGGCATTATTATAATTAATTGTTGGAGACTTTGGAGAGCTAGGAACGACAAAGTGTTCAATAGTAAAGATCCTAATGTGGTGGGAATGGTTGCGCAGATTAAGTCCTTGGGTTTTTTTATGGTACAAATATAGGTTTAAGGGTGGGGTTGTGGATTGGAATTGTTGGTGTATGTTTGATGTAACGTGAATGGTTGTACGTTGTTATTTGGTTTTCGGCTTCTTTCTCCGTCTTGGAGATAGTTGTCGTTTTTGGTTGGTGTTAATGAAAGTTAATTTAAAAACAAAAACATTAAAATAAGATACTATAATCAATCTACAATAAATAAATAAATAAGATTCGAAACTCCCTCTTTAAGTCTTAGAAGAGTTGGGAGTTTTTTTTTTTTTTTTTTTTTGGAAATAAAACTTCATTCAACCAAAAAGACGAGCACCATGGCCAACCTAACACGAAGATTTGAAAGGGACGACAAATCTGACCTTCAACAACCAAGATTGATATATTAATGTCATTTTCAAAAAAAAAAAAAAAAAAATGGTACCTAAGCAAGATATGCCTATAACCACTAATAGGGGTGTTTAGTAATGGTCGGTATTCGATTCGATTCCCGCCGTCCATCGAAAAAAAATATACCCAATAGGTTTGAAAGGGACCGCGTGTGTGAAAGAATTCGAACTTGGGAAGAAAGGAGTTTCAAGTTAAAGTGTTTCCACTTATCTACACCTGACAAAAAAAAAAGTAATGGTCGGTTATTCGGTTTATTAAGTAGTAACAATATTCGGTTGTTTTAAACACCTGAAGTCGGTTGTGTTCAGTTTTCGGGTTTCAACTAAAAAATTTCAAATAAAAAACAAAACTAAGAAACAACGTTACCATTAACTAGGGTTGTTCAATGTATGGTTCTACCCGACTAAACTGAACCAATAGGTCATTGATTTTCGATTGTAGAAAATTCAATTTGGTTAAAAATAGGGAACCCGAATCACACATAGAGTATGTTTGGCAAAACTAGCTGGTGCTGGTAGCTGTAGCTTTTTAATATATTTTGGTGTTTGGCAGAGGAGCTGAAACTTTTAATAAAATGTATAAAATGACCAAAATGGGCATTAAACTAAAAGTTGTAGCTAGTAGGAGTTTTTTCTTAAACGCTAGTGCTCATTGCCAAACATAATGGGATATGAACTTTCCTTTTTTTTACAACCCATTAAACATGTAAACATGTAGCTGATTATAAAGCCGAGGTAACCGAACCAAAAAACCCAGATCCATAACAATGAACATAGGTCTAAGTGTCTAACTAAGGATTTTTGGTATGAAACCAATTAACATTGAATGTTTATGGATATATAAGTGTTGAACCAGTCTCACCGGGCTTTTATCATGGGCTTCACCCATGCTAAGCAGCTGTTAAGCCAAATATTTGAATTATGAAAATAATCATCCTTACTATGTGTTGTAGTTTTTGTTTTGTTTGAAAAAATATCTCAAAAGCTCAGGTTTCTTAATATTGTTTATTATTATTTCATCATCTAAGAGGACCAGAAGCCTTTAGTGATTTGTAGAGCACCACGACTCATAGACAGTGGTTTGAATATAATATATGACATATGTCTAACCCATTTCATCAAACCCGCTATATATCTATCATGTTCATGTGTTAAAAGTGTTGATACGCGGTTTTGATATACATAGAAACCTAAAATTTAGAGTTAATTACACCGTTAGTCCTTGTGGTTTGCCCAAAGTTTCAAAGTCAGGTACTAATAGTTTAAAGTAACAACTTGAGGTATTAACTTTCTAATTGATTTCAATGTTGGGTATTAGGACTAACTTCATTAAAATCTAACTAACTCCATAAAGTTTGATATTAGTTTGTAAATGATTGAAACTATAGGGACTGCTTTTGACAAAAAAAATAAAGTTTGAATTGAGAGAAAACTACCTACTGTTGCACTTCGAAGTTTGTTTTCTTTTTCTTCGTCTTCCATAAAGACGATGAAGTTCATGAACCTGGTTTTTACAACGCAAAAAAGAAAATAAACTATAATTCTTGAAAAAAAATGACTTCGACTACAAATATTTAGACCGCCGGTTTAAACTTTTGATATTTTATTTTGATGCAGCATTGTTGGTTTTATATGCAGTTTTTCTGCCTTAATATTTGTTAAACATAGGGGGTGTTAGGATATGCTTTTTGACCATAAGTATACGACTTTGATTACCATAATCAAACACCCCCTTAATATGTATTCATCGGTTTTGTCTACTCAAACAAGATAACTCTTGCCTATTTTAGTGCATAAAAGTTACGTATTCGACACTCAAAAGTCCAAATCAACTTTTTCTACCTGATTCTTGAAAATTGCTTCATGTTCAAGCATCTTTAGCTTTAAATCTTTAATGCATCCTTATCACACCCAATAGCTGCATCTCCAACGGTCTGTGGTTGAAAACCGTTGTAATAATGGCCATTAGTCAAACCTTTTTCTCCATAAAAAAGAGACCAATTGCTACTGTTTGAATCCTCATTAACATCCCTCATGGAGTAATACCCTTCAAAAGAGCTCTTGCAGTGTACTTCTGTTCCCATTCCTGTTGACCAATATATGTAAGTCAACCATATTACCAGGAATACTTCACAAGTTCATTAAGCTAAAAATTAATTAAAATTTCATTTATTTCTCCTCGCATCAAATAAATACGACCCGCAATTTGAAAATGTTGAAATATCAACAGATAGACACGAACCTTAATCTTTGATTTTATTATGAAAACTACAGTTAAAAACTATTTCTTCATTGAAATCTTTTTTTTAATATTGGTCATGTTGTAGCAAACAATTATAGTTTAAAACGATAACCAATTAGAGAACATGCAAGAGGACAGGGCTTACCGGAAAGTTGTCGGAACTTGTTCGGTAATGAACGCTCTCTACTCGTGTACCATGACAAACCCTGGTCGCTGCCAACAGAAAATGATTTCGGTTCGTGCTCTAGGGATGCGGCGGCGGCGCTCAACAGTTTGTAGAAAAAAAACGAGGAAGATGATGTAATTCATTCAAGAGTCAAATATGCTTCAAAAGTCCGGATTTTATGATGAAAAGATTCGCAATAGAAGTTAGTTCAAGATTGTTGGTTTAAAGTGGACGTAAATACCGGTTTCACCGAGTTCGACCTCGCCGGAAAAAGTCGGTTATTCCGGTGACCGGAAATGCGAAGAAGAAGGAGGCAGGAGGGAATTGTTTTCAAACTATTTTTTTTGTCAAAAGCAGTCCCTCTAGTTTCAATCATTTACAAACTAATATCAAACTTAATGGAGTTAGTTAGATTTTAATGAAGTTAGTCCTAATACCCAACATTGAAATCAATTAGAAAGTTAATACCTTAAGTTGTTACTTTAAACTATTAGTACCTGACATTGAAACTTTGTGGAAACCACAAGGACTAATGGTGTAATTAACTCTAAAATTTATGTAATACTAATTTGCAAGTTGTTTGTGCATGGTGGTGTTTTATAACATGTTTGGTAAGTATTATGTGTACGAAGAGTTCTACTCTTATTTTTGGTGGGTTGTAAGTTGTAACCACTTTTATGTTTTTTTATTTATATCTTTTTACAATTTAACTCGATCATCTTTCATTTTCAATTTTGATCCCCCTATATTTTTTGTCTTTTACAAATTTTTAGTTATACATTTCGGTCTAAAGTTTGCGAGTTAGTATACAACAGTGTGCATGTGTGGTTCAATATTTTTATTTCTATTTTTTTCTGTTTAACAACCCTGTCACAACACCTGGGTCAGATCGACTTAGTTATTGCTTTTTATGTTTTAAGTTTCGAGTGTCTGGTTTAACGTTGTTTTGTCTACTTTTCGGTTGGTTTTAGTTTTTCTTTTTCTTTTATCTTGTTTTTAATACGAGCTTTTTCGGTGTTGAATTGTTGATGGTTGTGACGATGGTATAGCATCGGTGCTACTTGGAACTGTTTTACATCTCCCACGCAACAGAGGGGTTTAATACTAGTTATATATATTTTTAACATAAGAGATTATATGAGTGTATTTTAAAAATATAAGAGGTGTTTTCTAACTTTAATTCTAGTTTCCTCGTGAGAGAAAGAGAGCAGCACATTATTCGTGTGTGAGAGAGAGCATTCATGAATAATGTGAGAGAGAGCAGTACATTATTTGTGTGTGATAGAGAGAGACAGAGCTCACACTTATATATTTGTATAAGGGGTTTTGAGTTTGAAATTTGAATTTGGAGCTTAAATTTGGAGTAACAGATGTACGAACATCTGTTAAGGCAAGTGACATTATTTAATTAATTTATATGAGTGCCCCACATATGAACATCTGTTAAGGCAAGTAGCATTATTTAGTTAATTTATATATGAGTGTCCCACATATTTTATTGAATATTTTAAGCTGATTAATGACATCAGCACTATCATCACCAAGGCATTGTTAGCCTATCTCTATGATTGACACATCAGCTTTTCTTATGTCATTCATGACTCTCCTATTATAGTAAGTATAGATAGATAGATTATAGATTTCAATTTTTTTTATTGACAAATTAATAATTTCATTAAAACAAAATACGAAAGTTACATCACAATAGAAGGTGGACGGGCAACAAGCTGCGCCGCCACCCCTTTCTGAATTGCGAACCCTAGTCTACCAAAGATAAATCCTTGCCCCTTGGAGATGAACTATTGTTGTGGACAACCCGTTGGATCCTGGTCAAGAAACGAATAGCTTCTGGCACTAGGGAGCCAAATGTATCAAAGGTCAAATGGATAAAGACATGTTGGTTCTCTGCACAAGCTGTAGCATGCTTATCTACTTTTTCAATTCCGCCTTTCTTAATGCTTGCCCAGCTACAAACCCTGTTTCCTTTAACCCAACCAAAGGAGATACCCCTGTGAGGTCCACGCAAGCATGTTTCCCCCGTTTCCCAACCAAAGACAAGCAGATCTGCTGGTCACAGGGTGGATCTCCCTTCCGCAGGGTCTGTGAGAAAATTTACAGGGGCCTCCTTTTTGGCAGAAATCCCAGCTCTTCTCAGGATGTCCCACAAAACATCTCTCACCCAGCCATGCAGGTATTTGAACGCAGGGAGCTCTTTGCAATGAATTGCGTGCTCTCATATTTATCCATGCAAGCTTTACTGCAGATGGGGCATGTTTCATCTTCCGGATACATAGGGATCATCAACCGGTACTTGAGTATAGCCCTGTACTCCACTGCAGACATGCATTGACCTAAACCCTCAATTGGGATGACGGTCAAAAAGTCCTGAGCATGAGGACCCTTTAGGCATTCAATCACCGCCTTCTGGTAGGAGGACAACTCAAAAACTTCTCCCAGGCTCTGAGCAGTTTTGCTAAACAGAGTATTCGCCAAAGTCTTTTATGGCTTTGAGGGGGCGGTGTCCTTATTAGAGAAACCGCCAATATAAAAGTCCGGGAGATAGACATTTTAGCATTCGAGAGCCTGTTCATAGTCCGGGTCTAGCCCGATGACCCCACTGTTTCGAAGGATATGATCCTGAAGTTCCCAAGACTGAGCTCTAGACGCCACAAAGGACTAAACCCCAACATCTCGAGCTGAAAGAAGGCCCAAACCACCTAAACGCATCGGCAAGAATGCAAAGCGCCACTGGAGGTCCCCGAAGAAGGGACCACCACACACAACTATATCTTCAATAGCCTCCCGGAGGCCATCATCGAAAAGGGATACCACATCCACCATCAAGTGGGGTTTCAAGTTCGCAACCTAAAAAGTAACTTAGCCACCCCCATGCATGACTTGAGCAGCAGGAGTTCACTTTGGGGATCCCTAAGGCGGGACATGAGTTTTATAAGGGCAACCGCAACCGTAGCCCGTCGCCCTGCCAACTCCCAATAAAGATAGGATCTCGGCTAACAGTCCACCAAGGAGCTTAACCCCCTTCTCTGGTCTATCAATCCCTCTCGGGAAAAGCCCGTCCTGACCTTTCAGTCCGTCACATGTCGACCAAAAGACCTCTATTTTTTTAATATTGAGATAAAGCCTCAGAGATGGCCATACACGTTGATAATGTCCTTATCTATTAAATTGTTCAAATGGAAATGAACAATTTTTATCCTATCTATTAAATTTCAAAGCGAATGAATAGTTTTTATTATTATCCCATCTATTAAATTTCAAATGGAATTAACAGTTTTATAATTTAGTCCTATCTATTAAATTTCAAATATCCTATCTATTAAATTTTAAATATCCTATCTATTAAATTTCAAATGGAATGGTTTTTATAATTTAGTAAAAAAAATTCAAAAGGAAATGTAGTTAATTAACGACATATCAACTATTCCAACTTTAATCAAATCCTAACCTTTGAGGTTTTCCATCCACTAAAATCAAGAACCTTAACTACATCCCAATTGAATCCACGTCTGAAATTCATTAACAATCAATCAATCAAACCTTTTAATACTTTACCACTATCGAAAAAAAAACCACAAATTAATTACCCACTCCACCCAATCACAACATATAATAATAATAATAATAATAATAATAATAATAATAATAATAATAATAATAATAATAATAATAATAATAATAATAATAATAATAAAAAAATCCCAACCCCCACGTCCCCGTCCCCACCAATGATCATCAACCAATGAAAATATTATTATAATCTGCCGACGTCGATGTCCTCCGATCATCACCCATTTCCATCAAAACCCTTCTTTCTCCTCCACACCTTCATCAAACCCCCTCCTCCTCTTTCCGTACAATCAATCCATTCCTTATTATTATTATTATTATTATTCTCCAAATCAGGGTTTTGTACCCATCACGATCTCACCCCCTTAATTAATATAAAACCCTAATCTTACACCATACCAATTCACCCATTATTATTATTATTATTTACATAACCATAGATGTTGTATTTATGTTTGTAGTTTAGTTTTCACATGTACCTGTAAATTACATATTGTTGTATGTTTATGTTAGTTTGTTAGGGGTATGAAGCATCAGAAAAAGAAGAAGAGGCCTCGGCCTCCTGTTTCGAAACCGAAGCAATCGACTGGATCACAAAACCCTAGCTCTGGTCAGCCTGATGATGTTGATCACCAGGCTAGGGTTTTGGATGGTTTATCCGATTCGATTGCTTCGGTTTCGTTAAATGAACATGATGCTTTTGCTTTTGCTAGTGATACTATACAAACTATTGAAAATTCGACGGATACCGCGTCGAGTGATGCTGCAGAAATATTTGGGAGTATGACTGAGACTGCGTCGAGCTCGAGTGGGAGCTCGGGTTTAGGTTTATCGAATTGTGATGATTATAATAATAATAATAATAATCGGGCGGTTGGGCGGAAAGGGGAAAGGGGAGTAAAGTGGTGATTGCAACTGGGATGGTAGGTAGTGTGTTAGGGAAGGATTATGTGCCTAGTACTAGTAGGAAAAGAGGGGTGGTTAAATTGAAGGGGGCGGTGATGGCGATGTGAGCCATGAGGAGGCGGAGCAGTTTTTGTGTTCGATGCTTAGCGATGATTGCGAACTGGGCATGGGTTTGGTTAAAGATGTGCTTTGTGAGTAATGTTTATATGTTTCATGTGTTGTGTTTTTTGTTTATAAATGTGGGGTTGTTTATTTATTAAAGTGACTATGTGTTCTTTTTGGTAGGTCAAACTGCTTATGATGTTGAAAAGGTAATAAAGAGTTGTTTGTTTGTTCTTTATTTTGTTATTTTGATTGATTTTTAGAGTATAAGTTGAAAGGTGAAGTTATAATCAGCAGTGTGACATTTTAGTTGGACATAGTAGTGGCCTTGTGGTGATGATTTTTAGTTTTACATACATTTGTGTTGTTTATATAAGGCAAACGATATTCTATATTGACAACACGGCCAAAGAGAATCCTAATTTTTACTTATGTTTCCAAGAGCGATCTCACTCGCATTATCATCGTATATTTCACTTGATTTCGTTCATATGGATGATTATGAGCGAAATAGGGGAAAGTACATTCCTTGGAAGGGAAATCGAGTGCAAGTATTTGATGGTTATTTGAGTAGGAATGCCCTTGGCAATAGAAAAGAAAGTTGAAGAGCGTCACTTGTTAGATTGTCAGTATGGATTATTTTCGGCAAGTAGGCCATGGTTTGGATTACTAAAATCCAATCTGCCTTTATTTGATGTTTTTTTTTTGTCAATTTGTTTTCAGGCATTGGACATACTGCTTGAGTTAACTGCTTCCCCCTCATCCGAGCACTACAATGCTAGTTGGCATCAAAATTTGAATGTAGAAAGTAAAGATACTAGGTCTCCTCTAAAATCAAGTGCTAGTGTGAGTAACTTGTTCTCTGTGTAGTTTAAAATCGATATTAACTGTTGAAACTGACTGAGATGTATACGGTTCGGTTCGCTGATGAGTTGGAACTTGAAACCGGCACCGAACCGGTCATTTAACAATTATTGCTCATTTGTTTTAGGAATTTGCAACTATGTATATGTATTATACTCATCAACCATCTTTGTCATTTTAGAAAACTTAAATACAAACCAACGCTTTTGAAAAAAAGAATTCGGTTCAAACCACCAAAACTGAATTGCTAAACTGCTAAAACTTGCTGGTCCGGTCGACCCAACAAATCTAGCTGGTTTGGTTTGTCGTTTTCGAAACTGTAACTAGTGGTTCTTTCCAGACTTTTCGTCAAAAAGGCCCGAACCGAATGTGTGCACCCCTAGATTGGAATACAAATAATTATCTATATGATCATTCAAATCGCTTTATCACTATCAATACAGACTTTCAGTTCAAACCATCTTCTATTTCCCATCTCTCTACCCCATAAGTTCTGTCATCTGTTGTATTCTTGTTGATATGATACCTTTGTGGCAGTTGACTGATAGGACATCTGATTGGGCTTCTTCTTCCGAGACTAGTCTTAATGCGGGCTTTGACCGCAGGTAAAGAGATTCTAATTATTACTTTACGTCATTTTGTATTGATAACGGATTACTTTTTTCATACATCTTTCTAACGGGTTTTCAATGTAATATTGCATTTGTTTATCCCGCTTTTGTCTGCATGCTTCATTTTTTGAATCACATTTTCATTTTTCACTGTCAGGAATTATTTTGATGTTCTTGCTGGTTCTGGACCCCAACCTTCACCTGGCACCAAAAATACATATGAACTTACTCAGGAAGTGTTGGAATCTCTTTTCAATACACCCAAAAGTTCAAAACGTGAGCCGGGAAGCATGAACTGGAGGAATGTTGTAAAAAAGATGGAATCACTTGGCCAGAGCTTTGATTCTTCTTCTGAAGATACAGTAACAAAGCAGCATGTTCCTGGTAAAAGAAAAATATCATGGTTTTTCCTGTAAAGTAACATTTTGGGCTTTCGGCCAGTTTCGTTTTTTAAGTTTTAACCGATCTAAATTTGCATGCAGCTATAGGAGACGATTATCAGGACTATAGAACTACCGCAAGACAGCACTGGGATTCAATGAAGTCTTATTATCACAAGGCAAATTTTTTTCTCTATTAAAGCTGCATATTTTTTTGTATCATTTACATAAGATTTTGTTGCTTATCTATTGTGCAGGCTGCAACTGCGTATGCAGATGGAAAACGTGAATATGCTGCATATCTCTCTGATCAGGTATGTGTGAAGAAGTTTAAATAAATTGATATAATTATGTTTAAGTTTTATAGATTGTCAAGAACCTGGTTAAGAAAGTGTGAGGCGCTCTGAGGTGCTTAGGTCCTGAATGTTGAGGCTCACTCAAGCTTCACGTACGTGAGGTGTTGCTTTATGTTAAACCAAAAGCTGCATCACTTTTATACCACAACAACCGTACCCAGTAAATCCCCCAGACAGCAAAGCTGCAACTCTTTTACATATCAAGTTATCAACCTTATTCGTTAATTAAACCATTCATAATCTCTTCATTCTTTTGGTCATTTATACATATCAGCATCGACCTTAATTTTGACCCACATGTGCATGAAGCGCCGCTTCTAGGCCTTGAGGTGTTTTTTCCGATCGCCTTGTGCACCTAATGTTTTAGGTGTGCTTTTTAAATCCAATGTCGGAATAACAGTATGTATATCTTGATGCAGGGAAGGATTTGTAATGAAAAGGCTCGGCAAGCAGATGAAAGGGCAAGCCAGGATATATTCAATTCAAGGTTTGGCACTGTGCTATTGTATCATCTGATTATGTGGATGGCTAATTATATGACATGCAGGAACAAAAACTTTGAAAATGTGATAACAATTGATCTACATGGACAACATGTGAAACAAGGAATGAAACTTTTAAAACTTCACCTCTTGTTTGGTGCATATGTTCGATGTAAGCATCTCATATATTGTCTGATTGCCTTTCTTTGATCGTGGATGTCTATTATTATTTTAATTCTGTTTCGTGTCTATGATGTATAGCTGTGCGGCTCTTCAGAGTTATCACAGGATGTGGGAGCCACGGTCTTGGGAAGTCAAAGATTAAACAGTCGGTATGTAATTAACAACCCTCCTGTGCTTATAGATAAGACATTCATAGAGCCGGTGGTTATCTTAGCCATCTGGTTGGCGTTTTTCCAGGTTGTTTTTTCTCTAACGAGTACAATAAATAAAATAAAAATACTTGCTGAAATGGAAACGTGGCAAATGGATAAAACAAGTTTAAAGTTACTCACAGTGTACCTTTTGATGCATAAAAATGAAAATCGCTTAATCATTTTACTAAAAAAGTTATTAGGGGCGGCAATTCTGGATATGACATGAACATTATCAGGTTTTGGTTAGTCAATATAACTTGTTTATTAAACGTGTCAACCCGAACCTGACAATTTGCATAAACTGGGTCACCTGTTTAAGTTAAGGGGTTAATTTTTTCACCCTCTATTGAGCGAAGTTTGCTTTCCGTTTCAACTCTTTACCACTTACCAGCTCCTTATATTTCAGCAATGTTCCAACTATCCATTCTCACTTCTTTGAACTGGAGTCGATGTACAAGTTCGTATAAATTATATGTTAGTTATCTCAGATATGTGTTAGAAACCTCAATTCATGACGTATCAAGTTTATAAATTATATCTTGTGCACTCTCATTATTCGTAGTAAATTTATAGGGATGACAATTCTTGAAACGATTTCAATGTTTGTGTTAGAGTTGATGTCTTTGATCCGAATAAAAATATATGGGTCTTGTTTGGACTTCAACCTGGAAACCGGACATGGTTTGACCTAAAAAATATAATGGTTTGCAAACATTGTTAACACCATGGTTGCTTACAAAAAAATGAGGTACAGTGCTTTAGGTCAACTGGCGTGTTCAACCTGCATAAAAACTAAAAAGTTCACTCCTTACATGTCGATTGTTTTGCCACATGTTTATGTATGTATGTCTGTCTGTCTGCGTGTTGTCTAATGTGTATTAGTGTATATAAAGCGGTTTGGATGGTTGTTGTAGGTTGTGAATCTGTTAGAAGCCGAAAACATCGAATGGAAAGAAGAAAATAGAGGAACTTTGCTAATCAAACTAAATGGGCAGAGAGAGTTCAGCTTCTTGGACTCTGGTAGTGACAGCGACTAATTTTTTCTTCTTTCAATTATCTTTCCTGACCTATACTTTGTATGAGTGTATGTTAAAAGAGAGATATATGATGAACTTAGAGGTGAGTCCATTTTCTCTTGAGATTATGTTAATTGAAGATTGTATATTAAGCAAAGATTAGTTGTGTAGACTTGGGATTAGTTGTAAATTAACACAACCTTTTATGTATTTATGCAAGTGCGAAAAGTGCTTCATTTTGTATCATTGGGTTTGTTGTGGTCATTGAGTTTGGTCTAATACGGATGTAATGATATCTTCAGAAGGATGGCACTAAAAGATTTCCTTCAAAGGATAGCATAATAAAGAATAATATTGGTGTTAAGTGTTCCAAGTCCAGTTGCGCTTCCTCTATTATTATTTTGATAATAATACTGGGTCGGCTAACATTTTTGAAGAACTTATGATCAGTATCGAAAACACAGACATGAATGAAGAAGTGGGACGGCGGTTATTGAATATATGAAGACAGGTGACTGTTATTGAAAGTGAAGACGTGGGGCGGCGGTTATAAGAAACACATACACTGGAAAAGAGAGAAGATAATTCCAACTGCGCAGATTGGTATATTGATTATGGTGCCAAGATCTGAGATTGTGTTGAATCTCTTATTGTATTTTGTGGTGGCACATAAAGGCAAACAATCTATTCGGAGAGAAGGGTAACTACAAGAGAATTTGTATAAGAATAATGGCATACCAAACCAAACCAAACCAAACCAAACCAAACCTGCATAACAAGAACGGCGTACAAGAACCGAACTAACAACTAGTGTTAACAGGTTTCGCGGGCAAGACCCGGATAGTGCTCACCCCTACAGGAGAGGATAGGGATTAAAATTTCTTTGGTTAAACTCTTTTAACTTGGATTTTCAATAACAATGAATTCTGTTTGGTTCGCGACTGACAGTTGAAACAATATAAATTCAACAGTTTGGTTTAAACTTATGCTTGATACATAAAATGAAACATCAAACTGGTGTCACAAACAAAAAAAGGAACCCTGATTAAGCCTAAAACATCAAGATAAATTATAGAGGTAGTTCACCACTATCAGCAATTGTAACCTTGCTTTTTGGTGTTCCGCTTTGCGTCCCCTCAGCTTCCATCTTGTAAACAACATCCATCCCAGACAACACTTTACCGAACACAACATGTTTACCATCCAACCTGACAATATTAATCAAATTTTAGCTCTCTAATCAAATGAAAATATATTTTGATATAATCATGCAAATTACCAGCTGGTTGTTACTGTCGTGATGAAGAACTGCGAGCCATTGGTGTTTTTTCCAGCATTTGCCATTGACAATAGTCCTGCAAACGCATTCCCAGAATTGTTTGTCAACTTTTTTTTATTTTTTTAAATTTTTATGATTCAAATTCAATCGATTGATTTATTACCTGGTGCAGTATGCTTGATCTTGAAATTTTCATCATTGAATTTTTCTCCATAGATTGATTCGCCGCCTCTCCCATCTCCAAGGGTGAAATCACCACCTTGAATCATGAAGCTGGGAATAATCCTATGGAATGCACTTCCCTTGTAGTGAAGAGGCTTCCCGCTCTTTCCGATTCCTTTCTCTCCTGTGATGATTGGCAACAAAAATAAAATAAGCACACATAATATAATATTGTCGAGGATCCGATATGAACTTTGAATATTGAGGGAAGAAAATAAACACAATAAGGTAGCTTACCTGTGCACAAAGCTCTGAAGTTTTCTGAAATCAAAAGAATTCAAATCAGCAAAGACTAAACTTTCTTCAAAATAATTAAACAGAAAAGTTAGTGAATCCGTATTTCACCATCATACCTGCTGTTTTGGGAACAGTCTTTCCGAAGAGACCAAAGACAACTCTTCCTGAGGAACAATCAGATAGATGTTTCAAGTATCACATAAAGTTTGCAAATACAACCGTCTCATACACATATCATCAATCTATATGTGCGTATACACATACGTGATTGATATATGATATAATGCTTTAAGATGTCAAGGTCCCATGAGTTGATATTAGAAAGAACAATGATATCATACCAGCAGGTTTTCCAGCAATTTCAACATCAAAATACACCTTGTGAGTCACTTCCTTCAAATCTTTGTCCGATTTCTTAGCCTACAAAGAATGTGTGTTTCGAGGAGTATCAGTATCTTAGTATATAGAGCGTCGTACAATAACCAATTTGTGACATGATTTACATCAGGCAAACCAATATATAGCAAATCTTCAATACACATTTAGTCAACATACATCTTAATACCTACCTTATCCTATAAAGATCATCAAACATAAACCATGTCAGACGGACATGCCACAATGAACCATTATAGTCCAATATATCGTTAACACCTAACAAGTTTCTTGCTTACACAAACAAAGTATATAAGAATTTAGATTCCAAAACAAATCACATGTCTCTTATCGTCTTTATCGACAGTCATCACATTGACTATATGACAGGAATAAATGAATAATCACCACTAAAATTGGTTTAATGATTTCAACTGTTCTCTAGCCTCATTCATTGCCTACGAAGATCGATCATACTTTATATTTAATAATCAATCCAATACAATTGCTCCTTGAAAGACAAACTCTAATCTATATTTTAGGTAGGGAAAACTAAAAACCTATATAATAATAATAATAATAATAATAATAATAATAATAATAATAATAATAATAATAATAATAATATATAAAACATTATATAATCGTGTTGTGCCTCAGCGATTGTAATTGAAAGAAATATTGAAGGAAAGTTTTAGGGAGAAAATGGTACCTGAGTGAGAGCTAGGGTTCCGATGAGAAGAAGGGAGCAGATAATTATTAAAGACGATGGTAGTAACTTCATGTTCGCTACTGTTCAAGAGCAATGGACGAGTTGGCCGACTCACTGACTCACTCACCTGTCTTGTCTTGAGGTTTATAAGTAGAAAGTGACGTAATCTGAGCAAATGAGGTGATGACACGTGGCTGGTTGAAGTTATTCGTAGCAAATCGATTGGCTAGGGTGAAACGTTATTAATTAAACGTTAATTAATTGTGGGGATAAAATTCAGTTTTGGTCACTCATAACTTTTTCATGAGGCTTGCTAAAAATATTCAATCGGTCGAATAAGTAGGAATCGGGTACAGCAATTCGTGGTAACCGTCGACTCTTACATCGATCCTACACACCATAATCATATCATAATGTCGATAAACAACCTCAAATCATGGGCTTCTTTCTACGGAAACCCAATCGAAACCTCACCTCCGTTCCTCTTTTCGCTGTCCTCCTCGTTCTTCTTCTCCTCACCACAATCTTCCTCTTTGAGGTATGCATTATTATTATTATTATTATTATTATTATTATTATTATTATTATTATTATTATTATTATTATTATTATCTTCATGCTCCGTCATTTAATATTCATTTTCTATACCACCATTTAACGATACCCTTTTAATATTTATATAAAACTTGTCTATTTATGATGTTTTTAAAACTTTTTATTCGTTGCGGCATTTCGTCGAATACCAGGTGGGCAACATAGACCAAAACCATCATTCATGTAGTATTCATGTCCTACCTGGCTACCTATACTACCATTAAAGTATACCCTTTTAAAATTATTATATAGGTTTATAGTTTTCCCTACCTAAAATATAGATTAGAGTTTGTCTTTCAAGGAGCAATTGTATTGGATTAATTATTAAATATAAAGTATGATCGATCTTCGTAGGCAATGAATGAGGCTAGAGAACAGTTGAAATCATTAAACCAATTTTAGTGGTGATTATTCCCGTCATACAGTCAATGTGATGACTGTCGATAAAGACGATAAAAAACCATCATTCTTGTAGTATTCATATCCTACCTGGCTACCTATACTACCATTGAAGTATGCCCTTTTAAAATTTATATGAAAGTTCTGTGTTTACAATGTTATTTAATTTATTTTTCATTGCGGCATTTCGTCGAATAACATGTGGACAACTTGGCAACACTGACCAAAACCATAATTCATTGAGTATTCATTTCCCATGCTACCATTGAAGGATACCCTTTTTAAATTTATTCAAAACTATTGTGTTTACAGTGTTTTTAGTCTTTTGTTTCATTGCAGCATTTCGTCGAACAACATGTGGACAACTTGGCAACAGTGACCAAAACCATCATTCATTTAGCATTCATGTTCCATACTACCATTGAACTATACCCTTTTGAAATTTATATAAAACTCGTGTGTTTACAAAGTTTTTAATCTTTTGTTTCTTTGGGGCATTTCGTTGAACAATAGGTGGACAACTTGTCAACACTGACCAAAACCATTACCCTTGAAGTATACCCTTTTGAAATTTATATAAAATTTCTGTGTTTGAAATGTTTTTTTAATCTTTTGTTTCATTGCGGCATTTCGTCGAACAACAGGTGGACAACTTGGCAACACAGACAAAAACCATCATTGGGCACAACTTAAAACCAACCCCTTGGCATGAATTCCCTCCCAAAGAGTTTAACAACGAAACAAAGATCGCCAGAGCTTCCAAAATCATACAATGCTCTTATTTTTCATGTGGGGTCAGGTCACTTAATGAGAAACTGCCATTCACTAGTAAAGCAGATAGTTGTCCTAGTTTTTATAGGTGGATTCATCATGATCTTGAGCCGTGGTACGAAACCCGCATTTCGTATGATCTTTTGATGGAAGTGAAGAAGGTTGCTTCTTTTCGGGTTGTGATTATTGGTGGAAAGTTGTATGTGGAGTATTATTATGATTGTGTGCAGAGTCGAGCGATGTTTACTATTTGGGGGCTTTTGCAGCTTCTTAAGAGGTACCCGGGTAGAATTCCGGATGTTGATATGATGTTTGATTGCATGGATAAGCCTATTATTGACAGGCAGCTAGTTAAACCCTTGCCTATTTTTCGATATTGTACCACGCCTGATCATTACGATATCCCGTTTCCGGACTGGTCTTTTTGGGGATGGTAGGAATCTTGAATCCTTTTTACTAGCAATTTAAATTTAAAATCATACATGTTTATTAGATTTTCCTGCATATGTTATGTGGACTTCGTATGCGATTGATTTTCTTACTGTATATATCTCTATGTGTTGTTTTGTGATATTATATTTGTTTCTATTTTACTATGTTTATCTTCCACCACTTCTTATGCTATTTGGTAGCTTGCTGTTTCTATATTTTTAGTTATGTTTGTTCGTTCGTCGGCTGTTGGTTTTTTGGAGCCGGAGTTTCTGTGGAAGTAGCATGTCTATTCCCAGGGTGGAGGTATGGTTTGCCTACAGGCTACATCTCACCCTCCCTAGACCCTACCAAGTACCAACAAGCACAACTTGCTATTAGTGGGATTTACTCGATACAGTAGTAGGTGTTGTTATGTTTCTTAGTAACTTGTATGTATTTGTAGCATCTATGCCCAGCGATTTAGACTTTTGATAGTAGGTGATTGTAGTAAAAGACTAAAAGTTAACATCTTGTTCATTATGTTTGCAAGAATTGGTTAATGTTCATGTAGAGATGGCACTTGCATGTTATTCTTTTGGTTCAAAGTGATTATTTAGATGATGATTATTTAATTCATAACGATCTATATGATGTTTTGGATGACTTCCCCCCCCCCTCCCCCCCCCCCCCCCCCTAAGAAGTACTACATTGAACATGTTTACCAGGCCAGAAGTTAATCTTGGACCATGGGAAGAAGAGTTTCAAAGCATTAAAGAAGGTTCACAGAAGCAAAGTTGGAAGAAAAAGTATCCGTATGCGTATTGGAAAGGGAACCCGGATGTTAGTTCTCCAATTAGAGAGGCACTGCTCCAGTGTAATGATACGGCGCAATGGGGTGCGTTAATCATGCGTCAGGTACAACTTTGTCACAGTTAAATATGATTTTACTTATTTTTTAAATTTATATTTGCGTTAAGCTTTCTTTCGCATTTGAAATTGTGTTGCAGAATTGGACACAGGAAATACGAGATGGATTTAAGCAGTCAAAACTATCAGCCCAATGCAATCACCGGTATGTTAAAATCAACAATACTGATTTGCAACACATTTACTTGTCTTCCAAAATTTTCATATCTTCTCCTAATTCCTAAAATAATTATAAAACCTCAATAAATAAATACCCTCGCAACCAGAAAAATATCTGATTAATACTTCAATTGGCAGAACACATCCAACATCATAATATTCACGTCGTTATCTGATTCTAAATATTCTATTGTAGGTATAAAATATACGCGGAGGGGTATGCTTGGTCTGTAAGCTTAAAATATATCCTGTCATGCGGTTGTGTTCCTCTTATCATAAACCCAAAATATGATGATTTCTTCAGTCGGGGCCTTTTCCCAAAGAAAGATTACTTACCCATCTCTCCCGAAAACATATGTCCATCCATTAAAACTGCAGTCGAGTGGGGAAATGCACATCCGGCCCAAGTGAGTTTTCATATATCTAGCTAACTGATTAACCACTTTCATTACAGTTAATTATCCACAATCTTCAATATCACATAACCGATTAATCACTTTCAAAGCGAGATCAAAACGTCCCCTGTTTGGTGTTTTTACTTTGCTCATTATGGTCATTTTCATTTTCTACAGGCAGAAGCAATAGGCAAATCAGTGCAGGATTTTATGGGAAGTCTAAACATTGATAGGATATATGATTACATGTACCATTTGATAGTCGAATATGCAGAGCTGCTGGATTTCATGCCAGTTCGACCCGCGTCAGCTTTAGAAGAGTGTGTGGAGTCTTTATATTGTTTTGCCGATCAAAATCAAGCAAATTTTCTAGTAAGATCAGAAACTTTGCCTTCACGAACCCCTCCCTGCAAACTCCCCGCACAGGCTAACAGAAAGGTTGACAAAATGATAGAGGAGAAAAAGAAAATTATAGATTCTACCCAACTTTTGATGTAATATATATGTTTATAGATTCTATAGTGATTTTTTAGGTTATATACTTGTCCTATGCATACGTTACGCGAGTTTTTCAAGATTATTATTGTGGTTGTAAGAATCAAACTCAGATGATCATTTTATTAAAGTTTAGAGATTGATATCAGGTTGTTCATAATCCTGTTTCATAGTTAGTATACTTTTTCTATTCTTATTTGTGATTTCAAGCATCATCCACGAAAGCTTGGAGGTTGACGGTGGAGGATCCGTTAGTGTTGAGAGCTTCGGTTGCCAAATCCCGCCATTTATATGCATTTCTCCTCATCTCACCACCGTCATCTCCGGCCATCACCATTTTGACACACCTCTCAATCTCCTTCCCTTCCACTACTCCATCTCCCTGCCTCCTCTGCACCCTCACTCCTGTTTTCCACACATCTTCAATCATCTTCGCGTTCGTTGGCTGATCTGCCCATTGTGGAAACACCACTGCTGGAACACCAACTACCAACGCCTCTATCGTAGAATTCCACCCACCATGTGTCACGAAACACCCAATTGATTGGTGGTTCAACACAGCCACTTGCGAACACCACTTCACAATCATCCCTTGTTTTTGCAGTTGCTCTCTTTTGCTTAGTCTTCCTGCTTGCTCACTATCTCGTATCACCCACAGAAATGGCCGGCCACTCGCTATCAACCCGATCGCTATCTCCTCCACTTGTTCCATCGATAAAATCGCCTGCGATCCAAATGCAACGTACACGACTGATGCTTCTGGTTTTGTTTCTAACCAACGTATGCATTCATCCTTTTCTTTTCCATCTGATCGGATCAAGGGTCCAATCGGAAGGAACTCAAGTTGCTCGATCGCTTTGATGGATTCAACTTCTAGCTCTTTAAAACTAGTAACAAGTATTCTTGGAGCTGTTTTGAGTGCATCAACATGATCTTTTAGAACTTGCATCATAAAGTCGTGTTCCTTTGGTCTAGACGGTGAGAGAAACGAAGGCAGATCATCCATGGTTAATGGTGGCAGCCCAGGTAACTTGATCAGAAAAGATGAGTTATTCTTGTTATTGGATATTAAGTCTTCATAACCATTGAAATAGTAATAATAAATATTCAAAACAGTGGCTGGTTGGCACCAGAGGAGACTGGATTTAAGTTTGTAGGCATGGGCCACTCTTGCAGCCCAAGGTATGCCACTGGTGTATACCAAGTGATCAAACGGCTGATCTGCAGCCACTGCAGAAGTGATGGTTTGTGCGACGGAATGTGCACCATTTGTAGCGAAATCTGAGATGAACTGCTGCAGGGTGGTGGTTGGTTCTTTGCCATTGTCATGGCCATCAGAGAATGGTGCAAAGGTTAGGCTTGAGGGGTGGTTTCTTTATCTATGATGTTTCTTAGGACAAAAAAGCTGGTGGAAATAGTGACGTCGACGCCCATTTTATGCAGGCGGTCAGCAAAGGCGAGGCATGGGTTGATATGGCCAGGGCCGGCATAGGAGACGATCAGGATTTTCTGGTGGCATGTCATGGTGGCGACGGCGGTGGTGATGATGTAGACCAAGGTAGTATACCTTATGAGTCTTGATGTATGTGGTAGTAATGTAGTATTACTTTATAAGCCTAGATATATATAAGGGGCTATTTCTTAAGAAAATGTAATTTAAAGATTTTAAACTTATTAATAATGTACAAGTTGGCAATTTGTAATTTGCATTACATAACAAATAGAGTTGTTATAACATTGCGTCTCATAACATAACACGTTATCACATAATATTACAATATTACATGTCACTATCACATTCTAACATTGTTGAAGAGGCAGAGTTTCTAAATTTGTAAAAATTTAGGGACTAGAGGATTGAGATGATGGAGATGTTGCTAGGAGATATATGATGACAATTAGTCGGTATGTGCAATCACATCAAACTTCTTAGTAATGTCATGATCTTTAATCAGGTCCAACACTCGTCACCGAAATTTGTAGTTGAGCTTAGGAAGGTTTAGTTAGTCATTTTAGTGTCATCAAGTCATTTTACCCGTTTGCCTGTCATTATGTTGTAAAATTATATTTATTATGGAAATAACTCTACACTGGTTAGCAAAACTCCTAGAGTTTCCCTGTTTTGGTAGAACCTTATACTTTACCAAGTGTACCCACTCTTGGGCAAAAGCATGCTAAGGACGCCGCTTACTCCTTCAATAGCAAAGAAAAGAAGCGTGCTACCATGAAGGCGAAGGAGGCAGTAGAATGAAGTAGGCGGAAAGCTACCGCTTCTAGAATGATTGCTTATCCTTCACTTTTAGGGACCTACACTGGTACAAACTAATCCAGGACTTTCTGCCAGCGTTAACACCATTCGACTATAAAAGAAGGTCCTACTACTTGTGTGAAATCAGTCGCTTGAGAGCTTCGGCTAGGTATGATTTTCGAAATAAAATTTAAGAAAAAAAAATCAAGATGTAAAAATATAACTCTCCTACGTACCAATTTAAGAAAGAAAGGATTTTTAGAAAAGAGAGGACAACAAGAGAGATAATTGGAGCAATTTTAAATTTTATTCATGCTTCAACTGGAAGTGTAATTTGGCTATTAAGATAATGACCCACTAACCTAAACCAAAACGTAACCGGTAACTAAATGAGAACCGTCCATGTTTGCACTACCCTTGATTTCCATGAATACGTTGTGCATGACACGTATCACCATCTTATTTAAACCGATTGAAACCTTTTTTTTAACGGCTAATGATACACTCCCATTATATTTAAAGTTTAAACCGATTGAAACTTAACAAGTTGTGTCCACATAAATTAATGTAGTGTCTTTTTCATCTATTTTTCACTAAGGGACTTCAATATAGCAAAGTGTAGGTTAAGTCCCACCAATGTTCGTCATTTTTTACTATGAAATTATCGAATACCATAACAATATACAACGTAATGAAGCCAAAAAGAAAAGAATTCAAGTGATGTTCATGATCACGTGTTGGCGTATGTGACAAACTTTTTAATGGCACGGCCATATCGCCACACAAACTCAATGAAGACATAAAGGTGTTATTCTTCTTGTGGGTTAAAACTGGCAAATGGAGCAAAAGGGTCTAATCTGGATTAAGTAGCTTGGTGTAATTTTCAACGATTTGTATCCATGTAACATTGTTTCGGTTGATTTGTGGGCTGATTTCTGGCTCCTTACTAGCGTCACCGTTGTTTTAATATTGATCGACTTGATTCGGCCGAATTGATATCATACTGAACAGTAAACGACCTCACCATGATATGAAAAAAAAAAAACACATTCAACAACCTGGTCTTTAAATAAAACCTAAATATGTAATCATTGACAGAAATGGCATAATCCTAACTGAAAGACGGATTGCCTGCGACAATAGTGGCTACATGAACACAAAAATCTTCAATGTTTCTTTAGGTTTATTTCATTTGGATCACAAAAAACTTACATGATCGAAAAGCTTCAAGATGCGTCGTCAACAAAATTGTGATCATAAACTTCATACTCGTAATCTTTGTCAAGATCTTGCATTGTTCTGCCGTAAACAAAATGTTTGGTTCCCATTGTTGTGAACGGCATTAGTCCAAAGGCCCGTGCTGTCTTTATCTCTCTAGCAACCTTCCTTTGGGCTTTGGCACTGATTTTAGTCTAGATGAAAAAACATAAAGTTAAAAAGCAACTTATAAGATGCATTTAATCAATATAATGATATTATTGGTACCTTGCTCCTCTTGATAATCACTCCAGCCTCGGTTATAAAGTTAGCAAGAAAGCGCACATTCTGCACACATACACAAATATTTAAACTATAAAGTCCTGGGTTGGGTAACGGGTCAAGAAGGGTTTGAGTTGAAAAGGGCCAGCTTTTAGTCGACGTGTTGCCCCTCAAAGACTTTTTATTCCAACTTTTGAAGCAAATTAAAAGACTGATGCGTTACTTATTGTTATAATAATAACTAAACCTAAAGTTGCTCACCCTGAAATCAGCTTTTTGGAGAACTTCCTCTGTTGTTACTTCAAACTCTTGTCTTTTAGATGGCTTACGAACACCTGGTTTGGTGAGATCAAGATCCTGCACAAACCCACATTTGTGTAAGAATGTTGAGGCAAAAATTGAAAACAATTATATATAGCATACGACCAACCATACAGTCAATTACGGCGGAGTTTCATTATGTGCGTGGGTTTGATAAGATGTTGGAATGGGAATCATTTCTAAACCCACCCCATTTTTAGGTAAAATTAATCCCCAAATTTGCATATATGGTTCCTAATTCAGCCACCTCCACTCGTCACCATTAGCCACCATTGAAAAAAATACGAACCAATTTAAACTGATCTCATTTTGTTCGAACCCATTCAACGCAAACCGACCCAAACCAAACCACTCGTTTTGTCTGGCTTACGTCAAACCAACCCTCGATCCAAACACTCCCTAAGTGGGCACCGTATAGCATGGTTTAAAAAAACGCTTGAGGCGTGCGCCTCGAGGCGCGCCTCAAGGCGATTCGGTCTGAAAACGCTTCTGAGCCGGCGCCTCAGGTGTTTGAACAGTGGTATGCGCCTCACAGGACTGAGGCGTTATGAAAAGTTGCGCCTCAGGTGCGCCTCAGGAGGTTTTCAGGTATATTTTTGATGTTTTCGACTTTTTGTGACATTTTATGTCTTTTTTATGTGTGTTTTTGATGTTTTTGATGAATTTGATGATGAAATTAGTTAGCATTTTATTTTTTGAAAGATATATAATTATTTATTTAATTTTTTAATTCCGCCCTGGGCTTACGCCTCGGTTCGCCTCGAGGCTTACGCCTCGTGAGGTGAAGGGAAAACGCCTCGAGGCTCGTTTCCGTTCTTTTAAACTTTGCCGTATAGAGGCAAAAACAGCTAAAAATAGTTAAGATTTGTAGTTCATACCTTAACATCATAAGTATTACCAGGCCAAAATGTTACATCTGGTCTGAACTTGTATTCCTCTCTCTCAACTTCATCCGCATCATATTTAAAATAAGTAGCAGCCTCCTTCAACTTCCCACCCATACCATCAGTCAAAGTTGATATACTATCAGCTAGACCGTCCACATATCCCGGTTTGCCAGGACCCTTCCACGTAGAATTCATTGCATATCTTTCACGAGCCCAATTTTGCTGATCCAACTTTTGAAAAAAAGAGCTACTCTGGCTGTTGCCCGGTTCACCAAAAATGCTTTTTTCAAAGTCCTCCATAGTCTCTGATGAGTTTGTATTCGTATAGGAGTCGGTAGCTATGCGGATATTTAAAAAAAAAGCAAAGAAACAGTCATGGATCAAAATTTATATTATGAGATACAATATCATTGAGAGAAGAATACATTAAACAAATTATGATCGGCCCTTATCAAAATGAACCTAGCCGAACCGTTTAGCTCTAAAATCAGCCAAACCGGTAGAATTACTTCGGTTTGGTCAGTTTCAGCGGTTTATGATCACCACTTCTAATTAATATTTTAATTATGACAAACAATATAAGGCATCAACTTTCAAAGCAGAATATATAAAGCAAATTATGAATTTATAATAAACCCTAATCGAGCCAAACCTTTTAGATCTCAAACCAGACTAGCTTCGGTTGGGTCAGTTTCAACGGCTAATGATCAGCCCTAATCGAACTGAACTGAACCATTTAGATCTCAAAAGAGCCAAACCGCTAACTAGTTTCAGTTTGGTTGGTTTCAACAGTTAATAATCACCCCTAATCAGGCACCAACTTTGAGAGCAAAAGAGTTGTGCTAGACGCACGCGTACCCCTTCTCCATTTTTTACTAAAATGTACTTATGTACCCACTTGTCAAATCAGTTGTAACACGGCTATATAAAATAGCGCACGCTACTTATACTGGCCGTATAAAAGGGCTACATTCGCATACTACATATATTACGGCCGTATAGGTTCTTTTTTGTTTAAATTAAATGTACACAAGTGACGCAATACAAAAAAACAATTAAAGATGATAACAAAACCATCCAAATACCTGAAGCAGCATTTGTAGCCAAAGTCCTGGAAACTGAAAACCCATGGTAACCCGGTGAACTGCCCGCCGCAAGAGACCGTAGAACACCCGGAACAAGTTTCATTTTCCTATTATCATGTCAGTTAATAAAACGCACACCAACTGTTTGTTAAAATGCCAAAGAGAAATTTGAATAATAATACTGTAATAGTTTAACTTAAACCACTTCCAAGTACCATATAAGTATACCTAAACCAAATTCACCAATATTAAGTAGCTAATAAACAAATATGAGACACTAATTTTGTATATAATTCAATACCCTAAAAGATAACAACCGATGAAAGCAAAATGAAAACATATAAGTATTGATTTATGATTGAGTAAACTAAATTAATAATAAAATGAATAAAAGTGTAATTAACTTACGGATTACAAAGATTAAGGTGGCTTCTTTCTATGTAGTAAGTAAGATTCGATGGTTGATCTGTCGATGGCTGAAGCACAGGGAGAGTGTTGAGAAGAATGGGCGATAGGGTGTGTGCAGGTTATGGACTATTGGGCTTTTTTAGTTTTATGTTTTGGGTTAAAAAATTTGATTTGGGCTCCAAATTAGGAATAGCTGATTTTTTATAAGTTCCAAATACAATATCATAATTAGTTTATTATCACAACCTTTTTTCGTAGCAGAAGTATTTACGGGTTCTCCGGGAAAATATGTTGGTTTAGCAGAAACAATTAGAGGCTTTCAATTAATCCTTTCCGGAGAATTAGATGGTCTTCCCGAACAAGCCTTTTATTTGATAGGTAACATCGATGAAGCTACGGCGAAGGCTATGAACTTAGAAATGGAGAGCAATTTGAAGAAATGACCTTAAATCTTTGTGTACTGACCCCTAATCGAATAGTTTGGGATTCAGAAGTGAAAGAAATCATTTTATCTACTAATAGTGGACAAATTGGCGTATTACCAAATCACGCTCCGATTGCCACAGCAGTAGATATAGGTATTTTGAGAATAGGCCTTAACGACCAATGGCTAACGATGGCTCTGATGGGCGGTTTTGCTAGAATAGGTAATAATGAAATCACTGTTTTAGTAAATGATGCAGAGAAAAGTAGTGACATTGATCCACAAGAAGCTCAGCAAACTCTTGAAATAGCAGAAACTGCTTTGAGAAAAGCTGAAGGAAAGAGACAAACAATCGTAATGTAACTAAAGGCCTGAATTTGTAAAATAATTTTTTTACGGTATGTGATTTTTTATGTTGTGGCAGAGTTCATTACAATCATGAAGGGGATCCCCTAGCCACTCTACAATGGTCAGACTATGTTGTCTTAACCGGGTCCACGCTGACGCCAGAGTGGCCGGCCCACAAGCGACTCGAGACTGCGTATAAGGGGCACTAAGGCTTCCACCAGGAAAATTTCCCACCACCTACCAATCAATTAATCATACATTAACATAAACATAAATTAATTAATCTCACAACACTTGGTCCAAATAGAATAAACATAGGTCTAATAGAATTACCCATTTACCCACTCTAATAAACATAGTTTAAGACCATGGGGTGTGCTTTTAACATTTGGGGCGTTAACAGTGACATAACATGTTAACCGACATTGTACACCACTCCCCCTTTGTATTAAGGGGCGTTAAAAGGATTATATGTTAACATGTTAACATAGTGTTAAGAAATTTAATTAATTGTGTTTCTTTTTTAAACCAAAAACCACTAAAATAATAGTGTTAGTTGGAGTTAATAGACTTAAACTATTTTTTTAAGATGAGATGGAGTGAAATAAGAGTAAGTGAGAGATATGAAGCCTATGTGAAATTGAGGAAAGTTAAACTATACCCCAAATGTTTCTACCTACATAACATACAACAATTTAAAAAAGAAAAATGGGTAACCAATCTTACCTTATAAACAAAGGTAAAAAAAAAATGAGCCGTTGGACGTTGCAACACAAATTTCCGCCAAGAAGAAGCGAAGATTGTCCAAATTTTAGAACATTAACTAACGCATTTAATTTCAAGATTTCTTATATCATATTTCCTTTTTTCTGTAAATTACCCACACACCTCTCTCCTTATATTTCCTATATAAACACACACTTAAACATATCAATGAAACATCTTCTTCCCTCATATATCCTACATTCCATTATTATTTTTCTTCTAAACCAACCTTTAACTCTAAGTCACTGGTAATCTTTCTCTCTGTTTCTCTCACATTATTATTTTTGTTCTAACCTGACGTGTTCTTGTTGATGTTTTCGACAGATTCGAAGACATGGGTCGTGTAAAAATAGCCATGGAACCCATTAACAACCACAAGAAACGCAAACTAACGTTCAACACACGTAAACAAGGACTCGTCAAGAAAGCCCGAGAACTCGCTACACTTTGTGATGTTAATGTGTCCATGATCATCTACTCTGATGATCAAGAAGCCCCAAGCATCTTTCCTCAGGATCCTGACCAACTCAACCGTTTGATCGATGTGTATAAACGTAATCGCTGTATGGACACTGGAGAATTAATAATTATGTTTTGTTGGATTTTTTTAAGGACAGGAAGATAAAGATCGAAGAAGAACTTGTTAAGGCAAAAAAGAAGAACTTGGAGGCCAAGTTTCCTTCGTGGTTTGATTTCTTGGATAGTTTCCCCGAAGCGCGATTGAGGGAATTCGCGCTACGGTTGGATAATAAAATCCTTGATGTGAAGAGTAGAATTGAGTTTGTTAAGAATAATCTTGATCAGTATAACAGTTTTGTTGTTAATCCTGTTGGTGTTGAGAATAACCAGATAATGCAAACGTGGAACCAGAATTTAATAAACCCGATTATGAGGCCGGTTATGATGCCATCTGTGTACCCTAATTCGATGATGAATATGATGTTGAATGAAGATGATGATGATGTTGTTTATGATGGTGATAATTTTAGTGTTGAACCTCAGTCAATGGAGCTTTGCTTTGGTCCTGAGTTATGGCAGCAGTTCTTGATGTCTGCTTTTCAGTCACAGGTGAATGGTTCAAGAGCAAATGGTACTGAAAACATTGCTTACTTTAAGTGATTTGTTAGTAGTTATGGTTAGTTAGTTGGTTAGTTTGGTGATTATGTTATCGCTTAAACGGTTAAACCTAGTTAATGACATTTTGTTTAACTAGTACATTAACACTTATGATTAGTTAGTTTGTTTGGTGATTATGTTTTCGCTTAAAACTAGTTAATGACATTTTCTTTCCGGTTATGTTTGTGTACCAGTTTATTATGAACTTATATGTTTTCCCAAACACTCTACAAGTATCAAAACAGTGTGCGAATTAAACGTAACATCAAACTTGTCATAACTTAAACTTAGCATACAGGCGGTTTTAGATAACGTATACTAATTCAAGAACCAATTGATCTAAAAATCCCAACTCGTAATCAACATTTGCCCTCTCTTTCAACACCACATTTGAATTTGATATCGCGCTTGGACGTTTCTTCTTCTTTGATTCGTCATCTTCCGCTAATTTCCTCTTCGAATCTGATCTCAACTTGCTTTTACCTACAAGTGTTCATACTACACATCAATCATCATCAAACATTTTAATCTAATTAAAATTCCCAAAATTCAACATAAATTGATAATTAAATTATTATTATTATTATTATTAACTTTTTTTTTAATAAATGCGCGTTAGAGGATTTGAACACATAACCTTTTGATAATAGAGTACATCACTTAACCACCAGGACGTCAGTCCCCTTAAGGACAAATTAATTTTTAACTATAATTCCTTACCTTTACATCCCGCATCGAAACCAAGAACGAAGAATTTCCCTTTCTTGATCTCTAGAACCATTGGTGTTTGACTATTCGGTAGACTTTGTGTATTCAAACTACCATGATCATGTTGATGTTGAACCAAAGGAATCCGTTGTGGGATAGAATCCAATCCCATTAGCTTCGCAACAACCCCGGGGTTATAAGTTCTAGCACAAAGAGGCTCAGTCAACTCCTTGATGTGATGGTGTGTTGAATGACTTTGGAAGCATGGCAAGCGGTCCAAAACTCCGGTAAGGCAGGTTCGGGCGGGTTTGAATTCGGATAATTGGGCTTGTGAGGAAGAAGATTGAGTGAATTTCATGATGATAAGATTTGAAGATAGAATTATGTTTGAAACTAATGGATTTGAAATTGAATAAATATGAGATGAAAAGGAACAAAAGTAAAGGGAAGGTGGATAAAGAGGGTGTGGTGGCGGGATGTGCATTTGAATGTTGTGGGAATGTATTTTAAGTTTTAACCAACATATACACAAATAAAATAAAATAAAATAAAATAAAATTATTATATTTGATTTTCTTTTTGCATTACAATATATTAGCTTTTTCTTTCAGTTAATTAACACTAAATGTGACATACTCATTATTTTTAATCGTTGAATATAATGAGTTTTAGTTTTTTTAAGATACGGTAAATATGATGTGGTAATTTATTTTAGTAATGTGTTAAACAATGGAATAGTATAATAAGATAAAACTATATATATTTTTTTTAATTTTACAGGAAAAGGTTTTCTAACCCAATTTTGCTTTTAAACATGTATAAAATACACATAGCTAGATAGAAAATAAAATAAAACTATAACTTGTTAATGCTTAAAATAAATAGTATAATGGCATTCTACATTAAAATTTAAAAAATATATATACTTACACTAAGAAGTCTTGGACCTTTTAAAAAGTTTGTGACTCTACGAACTCAAACCAATGCATGTGATTTAGGGGCGACATTAGGGATTTAGGCAGTCAAACAGGCGATGGAGTAGGCAACCAATTGTCTATTATTTATTCATTAATAATGTACTCATTTATTTTAAGCTTTTATACCTAACCCGCTTTAGAGAGAAAAAAGTTAAGAGAAAGGGCCCCTATTTCGAGTTTTCTTTGGATATCCAAAAACCTTGGGTCGGCTTGGTAAGGTTGTTGGGTGTGGAAACGGGAGAAGAGCCCTCCACGTAGGAAAACTTGTCAGTGGGAGAAAATATCAAGAAATGAGACATGGAGGGGGTGGGGGGTGGGGGGGTGTTTGGGACATGAGATGTGGAGACATGGGCCTCCCATTGGTCCATTCATTAAATATTAAAAGGGTTGGTTTGTGATTGGTTCGTCTCTCATGTTCTTTTGGAGACGGGAGAGACGAGGACATATGAGGAGGGTGGTGTGGGAGACAAAAACATGGTAAAAAAGTGGTGGGACGGGCCCTTTTTCGTCTCCGCACTAAACAGTCTAAGAGAAGTACCCATTCGATATATCTTTCTCATGTTGCGTACACTCTTTGCAATAATATGCATCAAACATACCAACACCTTATACGGCCCAACCTTCGTATGCAGCCCATGAGCCCATGCCGAGTGCAACAACGAGCCCATACAGACCCAAGAACATCAGCCCGACCCCACGTTTTAGTGATTTAAACATTGTAACCGTGGATCAAGTCAATAATTATTTTCCATTATCTTTATCTTAGGAAAGGTTGTTGTATTTCCTAGATTATTGTAACCAATTGTATTATATATTTGGATTGTGAATAATGGAAAAGGTATTCAGTCAAATCATAACAAACTCTTATATGGTATCACCTTAATATCGGTCCTACTCTTTCTCTCTGACCTACCGCCGCCGCTGCCTTCTTTTCTGCAGTCGCCGGCTTCCACCACCCTTCCGCCTCCATCTGCTCCTTCCTGCCCTCCCTTTTTTCACCCTCATTCCCTTTCTCACAGTTATGGACTCCAAGCTTCACCCAGCCATGGCTGTTACCAACATTAAGAATATGATTCCCCTCATCCTCGAAGACGAGTCCTCTCACTATTCTACCTGGACGACTCTTTTCGAGGTTCACTGCCGGGCTCATCAGGTTTACGACCATTTGCAGCCCCGTCAACCCATGTCTGCTGCCACCGGATCCTCCTCCGATGCCGACTCGGCCAAGGCCCTCGCTGCACAGGCCGATGCTGAAGCGCTCTGGGCTCGCCTTGACGCTTTAGTATTGCAGTGGATATATGGTACCATCTCCAAGCCTCTTCTCCACATCATCCTTGTCCCGGGTCAGACCGCACACGAGGCCTGGCTCGCCATTGCCGACCATTTTAATGACAACAAAAGTGCTCGTCAGATTCACCTCCAACAACAGTTTTCAAACATCCATCTCGAAGCTTTTCCGAATATGGCCGCTTACTGTCAACAAGTGAAACATTTAGCGGACCAATTGACGAATGTCGGGGCACCGGTAGACAACCAACGGCTGGTCACTCAACTGTTAGCGGGTCTCACAGAAGCCTATGAAAGCATCTCTACGGTTTTGCAGAATCGGGATCCTCTACCGCCCTTCAGCGAATGCCGTTCTCGTCTCACCATGGCCGAAACCACGAAGAAAAATCTCTTCGCGAGGGCAGCAGTGACCACAGCCACGGCCTTGGCCGCCACCACATCCTCAAAAGCTCATGACCCTGCTGCCGCTGCTATGTCTACTCCCATAAGGAACCGTAACAAAACCCGGGGTCGTGGTCGCGGCGCATCACGCAACAACAGTTCATCCAGCAGCCATTCTCAGCACCCATACATCGTGTTCCCGAATTCCTGGACTGCCAACCAGTGGCAATCTCTTATGCAGTCCCCTCAGGCTTCCTGGTCACCACGCACGGCTGCCCCTCCGTGCCCGTATCCTTCGACTCCTCGGCCGAATAACACCTCTGCTGGGATTCTTGGCGCTGCCCCGGACCAAGCATACACGGCAACTCTAGCACCCACGGACATCCAGCAGGCATTATATGCTCTCTCTCTCACCCAACCGGACCCGCATGGCTTCATGGATACTGGCGCTTCGGGCCATATGAAAACTCCTCAAGGTACTGACTCCCCGTCTTCTTTTTAAACTTGCACTAATAAATACATTGTCGTTGGAAATGGTATGACCATTCCTGTGATTGGTCAAGGCAACCTAACCCTACCACCGCCTTTCCCGCCCTTTAAATTAAATAATGTCCTTTATGCCCCGAACCTTGTCAAAAATCTTATTTCGGTCCGAAAACTTACTACTGATAATTTATTATCAATTGAATTTGACCCCTTCGGTTTTACTGTGAAGGACCTCAAGACCAAGGCTCACCTCCTGCGATGCAATAGCTCGGGCGACCTATACCCACTGACAGCACCTCTCCCTTCCAAGACCACCTCTACTGCGTTAGTGGCCACTACTCAAGATCGTTGGCATCAACGCCTTGGGCACCCGAGCTTCTCTACTTTGCATTCTTTACCTTTAAATTTGTCTAGTTCATCTAATAATAATGACAAAACTTTATGTCAAGCTTGTGTTTTTGGGAAAAGTGTACGTTTGCCATTTGCTAATTCTTGTAATCGTACTTCTTTACCGTTTGATATCATTCACAGCGACCTTTGGACCTCCCCTGTGCCTAGCATCGGGGGTCACCGCTATTATATATTATTTTTAGATGACTTTACAGATTTTCTTTGGACATTTCCTCTCACAAATAAATCTAATGTTTTCCCCATTTTTTCAATATTTAATACGTTCATTAATACCCAATTCGGATGCAAACTTAAACAGTTTCAATGTGATAATGGCAAAGAATTTGATAATAACTCATTTCATAATTTTTGTCGTAATCATGGCATGCATTTCCGATTTTCTTGTCCTTATACCTCCTCCCAAAACGGCAAAGCCGAACGCAAAATTCGGACCATCAACAATATGGTTCGTTCCCTTTTAGCCCAATCCTCCCTACCACCTTCCTTTTGGCATCATGCCTTAGAAACCGCCACGTACCTCCTTAACATCATACCCAACAAACATCACAAATTCCTCTCCCCCACCTCTCATTTATACCATTGTAACCCCACATACGAACACCTTCGCGTGTTCGGATGTCTATGTTACCCTCTTTTACCTTCCACCACCATCCATAAACTTGCTAACCGCTCTAAACCTTGTGTCTTTATAGGTTACCCACCCAATCATCTTGGGTATCGCTGTCTAGATTTCACGACCAACACCATATTTATTTCTCGCCATGTTCTATTTGAAGAAACCATTTTTCCTTTTTCTACCACCCAACCTACCCACCCAACCGACTACTCGTTCCTAGACAGTGGACTAAGTCCCCTCCTATGGTCCCATGTTAGTCCCACTTCCCCTCATTCTACAACCACCCAACCCAATTCCCATCGGCCCAACAGCCAACCCTCTTCCTCTTCCACTGCTACGGCCCACCAGCCACAGCCCACTCCCTCCGCCATCCCACCTGTCCACTCCCTGGCCCAACCCACTTCCCCTGGCCCATCGGACACCAACCACTCACCGGCCCAAACCCCTTCCCCACCGGCCCCACACACCTCCCACTCACCTCACGGCCCAACTACCTAACCCCACCCCTCCAGCCTAACATGACACCGTCTCCACACCAGCCACCACTTCTGTTCCGACCGCTCAGCCACCGACCCGTACCATGCGCACGCGTGCTATGGACGGTATTTCCAAACCCAAACACCACTTCAATCTTCATACCACCACAGTTGTCCCCTTACCCAAGTCCCCACAGGTTGCCTTGACCTCGCCCGAATGGCTTACTGCCATGACAAATGAGTTTAGTGCACTTATTAAAAATGAGACTTGGGAGTTAGTTCCACGTCAACCTGATATGAATATTATTCGGTGTATGTGGCTTTTCAAGCATAAGTTTCGGTCAGATGGTAGTTTGGAGAGATATAAAGCTCGTCTTGTTTGTGATGGTCGGGGTCAACAGGTGGGCATTGATTGTGGTGACACCTTCAGCCCTGTGGTCAAACCGGCCACGATACGTCTTATTCTCACCTTGGCTCTCTCCCGGTCCTGGCTTATAAATCAATTGGATGTCACCAATGCGTTTCTACATGGTCACTTGGATGAGACAGTTTACATGCATCAGCCCATGGGGTTTCATGATACGCGTTTTCCCAACCATGTGTGCAAGCTGAGGAAATCTCTCTACGGCTTGAAACAGGCTCCGCGAGCCTGGTACCAGCGTTTTACTGACTTTGTTTTAATGCAGGGTTTCACACAGAGTAAGTCTGACCACTCTCTGTTTATTTATCACCATGGCCAGGACATTGCTTACTTACTTCTGTATGTGGATGACATCATCCTCACCACATCCTCTGCCACTCTGCATGAGCGCATTATGCGTGCCTTATCCGGTGAATTTGCTATGAAGGATTTGGGTCCTCTATCTCACTTTCTGGGCATCTCTGTCACCAGGACAGGTGACACTATGTTCTTATCTCAGCAGTCATATGCCAGGGATATTATTCACAGGGCCGCCATGGATTCTTGTAAACCGGCTGCTACTCCTGTTGACACTGGTCCCAAACTCGGCACTACCACCTCTGCCCCATTTCATGACCCCACTACATTTCGCAGCCTGGCAGGTGCTCTTCAGTACCTCACCTTCACTCGACCGGATATCTCCTATGCGGTTCAGCAGATCTGCATGCACATGCACTCTCCGTCTGATGATCATTGGAATGCTCTCAAGCGTATCATCCGGTATATACAGGGCACATCCGACTATGGTCTTACACTCAACCCTGCCCCCAACATCTCTCTTCGTGCATACACCGATGCCGATTGGGCAGGCTGTCCTGACACTCGCAGGTCCACCTCCGGCTATTGTGTCTATCTTGGTGATAACTTACTCTCCTGGTCATCCAAGCGGCAACCTACAGTCTCTCGCTCCAGTGCTGAAGCTGAATACAGAGGAGTCGCTAATGTTGTGTCTGAAATTTGCTGGCTTCGTAATTTACTACTCGAGTTAAATCAGCCCCTTGTCAAAGCCACATTGGTTTACTGCGACAACGTCAGTGCGATTTATCTCTCAGGTAACCCGGTCCAGCACCAGCGGACCAAACACATTGAGCTCGACATTCACTTTGTTCGAGAGCAGGTACAACGGGGGTGTGTTCGTGTTTTACATGTACCCACTCGCTACCAGATTGCGGACATCTTCACCAAAGGCCTACCGCGTATTTTGTTTGATGATTTCCGCTCCAGTCTCAACGTCCGACAACCTCCCGCTTCGACTGCGGGGGTGTAATAGTAATTATTTTGTAATTATGATAATATCTTTATCTTAGGAAAGGTTGTTGTATTTCCTAGATTATTGTAACCAATTGTATTATATATTTGGATTGTGAATAATGGAAAAGGTATTCAGTCAAATCATAACAAACTCTTATACATTTAACCAGCATGCAAAGATAATATATCTGTTTCTTTACCCATTTTTATCTTATTACAATTCTACTTTTCATTTGTATTATTAAAAGACTCTTTTTGGTTAAGAAAATGAATATCAGAAAATTGCCCACATTCTAGTCTTCTTAATCTAAATTGTTTGGCTGTGAATGCTCTAAATAGGGTTATTAGATTTTAATAAACCAACTATCACATATTAACCAATGTCACTCTCAACTAGCCACTTGACCCAACTATCAGATATTGACCGTTGTCACTCCCAACTAGTCGCTTGACCACCACTACTCCGAACTTGCAACTTATTTTCTTCTATCATCCCAAACTAACCAAACCCTAACCTAATTAGTTTTTTGCTGACGTGACTCTTTTTTAGTGACGTAGCCAGCTGATGTTGTAGTTTTTAAGTTTCGTGGCCTTTTGATAGTGATGTGGCATGCTAACGTGGCAACTGCCACGTCATTAAAAAGTGTTACGTTAACAAAAAAAACTAAATGGATTAGGATTCATTTAGTTTGGGTGTGAGAGAAAAATAAGTTGTAAGTTGGGAGTTTGTGGTGGTCAAGTGGCTAGTTAGGAGTGACAGCGACAAACATGTGATAGTTAAGGTTATTAAAATCCAATAACCTCTCTAAATAAGGCCTTAATCACACTTAAAATATAAAAAAAATGAGAATTACCCATTTTAACCACTCGAGTAAGAATTATCGTGTTTTCCTCTTAAATTGTCTATTTAATTTTAACGTGTTTAATAAATCAAAATTGGGTATCTCGCGAGAACCTTGGACCTGACCCACAAGAAGCTTGAACCCAAACCTTTTTAAATATGGGTCGGTCTATTTCCACTCTCTAGGCTTCTATTTTAACTCCCCGAAAAGCGCCTCGCCATAGCGAGGCGCTTTAGTCACATCAAATTACAACGTCAGTACGAGGTTGCATGGTAGTCTGAAAAAGTAAATCATATGCACTTTGCTATGGCCATAGCGAGACGCTTTGGGTTAGGGGGATGAACCTGGCCATCCGGGTTGGTGGGGTGTTGGGATTGGGAGGGTTTTGGTTTAGGTTTTTTTTTTAAAGTGTTTTTTTTAAAGTTTTTTTTTAATTAAAAAAAAACAAAGTAATAAACCTAATCAAACTATCTTTAATAACCTTAGAAGTGTTTTTTTTTAGGTTTTTTTTATTTAGTTATTGTAATATTATTTTTTTTAATCAATTAAAACCAAATAAAATGGAAACAAGTAAAAACAAATAAAAATGAAATAAAACAAATATTAACGACCCGAACCGTTTCGACTCAAACGGGCCAGTTAACGACCCGGACCATTTTATTTATAAGTTTATAATTGCATGAATGGTAAAAATACAATATGTCAATAAAAAAAGTAGATGGGTAATATAAAAAACTGTAAAATCTAATTCATTTTTATCTAATTTATTTCTAGTATGGATAAAACTAGAGGATACTCCTTGGGGCCACTGAACTTGGTCAATCACCTCCTGTGGCTGATCCCGAATGGTGGAGTAGTCAACATGAGGGACAAACGGAGTATATGGACGTTCCGCTACTAGATCCTGATGGTGTCGGATCTGCTCAGCCTCCATACACCTATTTACTATGTCCATCTCTCGTGCATAATGGATCGCCCACCAGTGCTTATCTTCTCTTTCTTTCATCACTGCTTCTCTTTGTTCCTCCTTGGCTATCCTCTCTTGTTTTCTCCTCTCTGCTGCGACCTCCCTTTGCCTCACCAACTCTAAGTTCCTCGACTCCCTATCCCAAATGGACTGTCTAAAACTAGACCAAGTCCTATAAGCCGATGGTCTATCCCTATTAACTGCCGCAATCACTTCCAATTCCTCATTGTGCCATTCTCGCTGGCCTATTCACCGGTACATTCCTCACCACATTTTGTCTTTCCTCCTCCTCTTCAGAATCTTCTCCCTCATATTTCTCGTCCTGTACATTCTCATCCAACACCCTTAAAATAGTCTTATTCTTTTTATCATGCAACACATGATGGTAATTACCCGACTTTTCATACTTGAACTTGGCAAACACATAGTCATTCCATTGCATATGCACAATGGGATCTTCAATAAAATGGGCATTCTTTGGTAGAACCTCTTGATCCACCATCATGTAGGAAAGTAAATGCACATAAGGCTCTATTGGCTTTCCCTGCTATCCCAAACATTCATCATCGCTATGTGCCTAAAAGACAAGAGAGGTGTCCCGTATAACACTGCATGAACTACCCGAAGATCTCACATTCACATTCTCACTCTCCCTTAATCCCAAACCTGGCCATCACATTTTCTAGAGAGATATTCTGGATAAACCGTGCCTCACATTCCATATCTTCTCTATAATATGCATTTACCCTTTGACCTATGATGGTCTTTTGGACCAAATTGTCTGGGTCGGACCGAAGCTCTTTTCCATTCCAAAAATTTTCTTCATTGGGATAGGTGTACTCTTGCGGTGGTCTAGAATAGCAATCCGGTTAATGGTTTCGAATGACATAACCATTTTCCTTTTTCCGATTAACCCTGCTAATTGAGTGGTGTGTGGTGGGTTATCTCCCGGATCCTTGCGAAGGGTGGACATCCACTGTTCGATTGCTCTCAAATAAACCTTATTACTTTTCTTTTCACAAAAATTCAAGCACGCCTCCCATCCAAGCCTTTCAAAATTTTGGGTAATACCAACCAATCTCAGTTCTTCTACATCATAAAGCCGTTCATATACCAATACCCCTTCAATTCCATTATTCAATTTTGCCATCTTTTGGAACCATAAGGGCGGTCGAAGGTGTTCTTCAAATGAACTTAATCGCCTAGATGTTTGAGTCCATTCAGGTATGTCTACTTGCATGTTTTGTCGACTTGTTCGATCCATTTCTTGTTGACCTCGTTTCCTGTAAACATATCATCATCAGATGACTCATCTCGTAATGATATCCTGGCACCTTTTCTTCTCTTGGGATTGGATGAGGACTCCCCTTGGTCCTTTCCTTTGGAAGATTTTCCCTTGAAGACAGTCTACAACATAAACAAAAACCAATATTAGAACACAACTCACCAAGAATCTACCTTGTACCAATTGTTTCTGATTTCCAATCTCAAATCATGGACATTATCATATCCTAAACGGTTCACCAAGAATCGAACTTGTACCAACCGTTTAAAATCTAATGGCCTATGTGAGTTCATCCCATATCCGCCACTGAGCCTAAATGACCCCTACTACCGGTAAAGGAGAGGTACAAGCTTTATGTTTTATGTGGTTGTGTGTTTTGTGAGTGTACGTGAGTTGTTTGTGCATTGTCGTGTTTTTTTTTATGTTAATGTTTGAATAAAATGGGAGATTGTGTAAATCCTATGTTACTTCATTTGTTTTATGGTTTGATGTCAAAGGGAAAGGTGGGATTTAATGTAGGTAACAAGCAAAAGAAGGAAGGAGCTTGTAAATGGGTCGAGAGGAAAATGAAGAATGTGCACCATCAGTTGTAAATCAGGTGCATCTAATTCCCTTAATTACTATGTTTTGAAGTTTTGTTTACTTTAAATAGTAGGGAATTGAAACTTTGGGGATTGATTGAACATAACCTTCACATAACTTTTTCAGAATAGATCTTTTAATAAGTATCGCTCGTCCAAGTTTTATACATTGAGGACAATGTTATGTTACAAATGGTATCAGAGCCACTCCTGTGTCGTTCGGGATGGTGGGGCAAACCTCATCGAGGACGATGAGTCCCTAAGGGGGGGGGGGTGATTGTAACAGTGCTAATTTCTGAGAAGATTAACATGGACCATTGTATGACACCCTAGGCAAATCCCACATCGGCCGTGGCCAGGAGAGATCCTTGGTTCATAAGTAATCCAAAGCCTCTTAAATCACCAACGCGTTTTGGGCTTAATGCTAGTGGATGAGAGGAGAACTCCACAGTTAAGCGTGCTCAGGTGGGAGTAGTATCAGGATGGGTGACCTCCTGGAAGTCTCCACCAGGGCGACCAAAAACAAAGCCGTGAGTTCCTGGATGGGCAACCCATCGGGGGCAAAGCGGACAATATTGGTGGTGAGAGAGGCCCCTTTCCTTTTTTTCTCCTTTTAAGTTAACTCGGGAACACAGCGTATGTGTGGGGAGGGGGGAGAAAAATATACAATTCTGAAACATGCATGTCCTTAGGTGTTATTTGAGTGTTGTGAAACCGATAAAAAAAATTTTAGTTTCCATTTGATTGTTGAATCATGAGTGTCAATCCATAGTCATGGTCATAAACTCTTTAAGTTCCTTGATATGTATTTTCAGTGACTAGTTTTTAAAAAATTAAATGAATTGCCCAACTAGAGATAGTAAGTGAAAAGTGTAGCACTTTGATCACATCGGCAACCCATCCCCTTTCATTTGTGGTGAGATTTTGAGCTATTCTCCTTAGAAATATATATATATATATATATATATACTTGTTTGAATGATTGAGAGAAGGCCTATACATTGCTCTGTTTGAGAATTTGACAAATTTGATACATGCTAAAACACAAAAATTGGTTGATACACATAGATGAAAAAGGCAATAGGATACCCCCTTTGTTAAATACATTATTTTCATTTGATTTTAGTTTATATCCATACCTTAGTCACCATGTTGAACCTTTGAGCCTTATCATTTCTTAACCCATGTGAACCCCCCCCCCCCAAAAAAAAACCCTCTTTGTGTTGACAAACCGTTTGTATTGTGTATTTATCGTTTATATTGTGTGTTTCGAAAAGAAAAAAAAAGAAGAAAGTTGGAAGTAGTACTAGCCCGACATTGTTAGTATATGTGTAAAAGAAACAAGAAGGGCTGAAGTTTAGTTGTTGAGTAATTCAAATAAACAAACGGTTTGTCTTTATTTTGTTTTCCTGCTTCACCCACCTTTAGCCAAACAATTCCCCCACCTTTAACCTTAACCCAAAACCAAGTCCTTTAGATATGTGCAACCTTTTGTGTGAAGTGTGATTGTTTGTCAAACATATTAAAACAAGCATGTATCTCGGTCATTGAGTGAAATTTATAACTAGCACATCATCGCTAGTAACTTTGTTGCCGAGAAGAGTGAACCATTGTGAGGGGTGTGTAGAAGTGCGAAACTTGGATCTTGATTAGATTTGGTTGGGCGAATTCGGATTTCATAAAACAACATTGCGAAGTCATTGAAATGTAAATCTATTGATAGGCGTAAGTCTTGGGAGTTAGGGTATGACTAGGGACCGCACTTGAGAATCAACAAAGAAAGTGGAATGATATTTTTTTATGTTAGTTAGCAATAAACGATTTGCTTGAGGACAAGCAAAGCTTAAGTGTGGGGATGTGATGGGTTGGTGAAAGCACGAGAGTTAACAAAGCTAAAATGATTAATTAATATATAAAAGATCATGGAATGGCACTACTTTTATATGTTTTATGATTTGCAGGCGTGGACATGAAAAGAGTGCAATTATGGAGCTTTGGGATATCTTGGAGGCACAAGGAAGGATCAACCGAGCAAGAATGGCTGAAATGGACATTTCCAGGCATTCTGGGGTCGCCGATGCCACTGGCATAGGAGGAGAGACACCAACCAATGTAGGACAGTAGAAAAACACGTAGCCAAAACAGGTCCCACGTCGGCGACGCCACTTCTGGCGTCACCGACGCCATGTCTGATGTTGATTCTCATTTAATGCTTTTTATGAATGGAGACTCAGGGGTTTCGTTTTTGGCTGCCTTAAAACACTTTGAAGGCCTATGATTGAGGATCTTCATCACCATTGCTTCACACCAACCATCCTAATCAATTCAGATCATTCCATCTTTCAAGACTCAAGACCTAACATTGAAGAATCAAGCTCCATAGTCTTGAGTGGCTATTTCCTTTGCATCACACTTGGGTGTAGACAATTGAAGTTTTGGGGTTTATAACATTTGGGTATTTCTTAAAACTCCTAATTGTGTTGATTGTGTATTTGAACAATTGTGTTGAATTGTGATTAATCTTAGGTTGAATTCATTTTAGTTAATTAATATTGTGCCAATTTCTAGTGTCTTGAACATGATTTATTACTTTAACACAAACTTAGGGTTGTATGTTCTAGTGCTATAAAGTATATTATTGTCCATCATAGATGTTGATGATTATTGATACCTAAATCTATTTAACAATCAATCCGTTAATACCAACTACATTTGAGTTATTTGACCCGTTTGTTAAACCTGACTTTAATTGTTGAAACCCGGGTGTGATCTTTTCTTATCAATATTTTACAACTCATTTCTATCAATTACTTTCATTGCAATTTAATTCTAGGTTTTACTGAATAATCAAAACCTTCTCCAATCAAATTTCTTAAATGAACAAAAATACGCAAGCTTCATAATTGACTAAACTTCATAAAGTGACATCTTTTTAATAAACTAAACCTATTTCAGCGACCATAAACTCTTCGTGGTCCGACACCATTTGTTGCCACTACTACATTAGTTAAGGTAATATAGGACATATAATTCTTATTTTTGACCGGATCGCGACATCCGATCACCAGGCATGAAAAAGAACATAGCAGAATCATAGACAGTTGTTTAATTTGCTTTAAAGTGAAAGCCGAACATCAAAAACCAAGTGGTCTTTTAATTCAACCAGAAATATCAGTTTGGAAATGGGATCACATCACAATGGATTTCATTACCAAATTACCCAAAACCTTGAGAGGGTATGACACCATATGGGTCATTGTATATAGACTCACCAAGTCCGCACACTTTCTACCAAATCAGGAAAACTTCAAAATTGAGATATTGGCAAAAGTCTATTTGCAAGATATAGTTTCCAGACACGGAATACCCTTATCCATTATCTCAGATTGTGATAGCCGTTTCACTTCTAGATTTTGGAAGGCATTCCAAAAAGTTCTTAGATCTCAAATCAGGTTAAGTACATCATAGTACCCCCAAACGGATGGACAAAGCGAAAGAACTATCCAAACTTTAGAGGATATGCTTTGTGCATGTATTCTAGAGTTTGGAGGAAGTTGAGATACACATCTACCATTGGTAGAATTCTCCTATAAAAATAGCTACCATGCTTCCATACAAGCTGCTCCATTTGAAACATTATATGGGAGAAAGTATAGATCCCCCATATGCTGGAATGAGGTTGGAGAAAGCCAACTGACAGACCCAAAAATCATACAAGAAACCACAGATAAAATTATTCTAATCAAGGAAAAGTTAGAAGAAGCAAGAAGCAGACAAAAGAGCTATGCAGATCATCGGAGAAAACCATTAGAATTTGAAGTAGGAGATCATGTGCTAATGAAAGTATCACCATGGAAAGAAATAATTCGATTTCAGAAACGTGGAAAATTAAGTCCTCATTTTATAGGTCCTTACCGAATACTCGAAAGGATTGGTCCCGTAGCCTACAAATTAGAGTTATCACCAGAGTTAAGTGAAATACATGATGTTTTCCACGTCTTAAATTTAAGAAAATGTATTATCGATAATCAAACCATCATTCCATTAGACAAAAGCAAGGTCAACCCTTAGTTAAACTTCACTGAAGAACCAATAGAAATCATAACAAGACAAGAGAAGAAACCTAGGGGAAATAAGATTCCTATAGTCAACGTTGAATGGAGTGCTAGGCAAAGACCTGAAATAATGTGAGAAAGAGAGGATGACATGAGAGCTAGATATCCACATTTGTTTCCAACTCAGGTAAAATGTTATATTCAAAGTTAAAACAAAATTTCGAGAACGAAATACTCCTGGGGGGGGGAATGTAACACTCGAAAGAATAATAATAATTAATTAGTATACTTAATTAACATTAGAATAATCAAAAACTAATCTAAACTAATCGGGCCTATAAAAACCAGCCCATTATAGTAAGCGCACCCGAATACGGAGTCCAAAAATCTAAGCCTATCATTTATCCCTAATGGGCTCCCACTTGCGCAAACCCAAACCCCCTCGGCCCATTAACCCTTTGGCCCAAACCTTTGTTTAAAACCCACCACTCGCCGCCAATTTCTTTCTCCCCCTCTCTCCTCCAGCTTCTTTACCCCTCGGTCCACTCAACCTCCTTCTTGCTTGCCACGATACCATACACCTTGCCCTCCTACCCCTACAAACCATCATAACATTTCACTAATCACTCAACCTAAACTCTATAAATGTAAGATAAACCCTTCGGTTACCACTCATCACTCTAAAAAACCTAATAAAACAATTCGGAGATCATGTCCGGTTAATCGGACCTCAACTCGAAGACCATCCCGATAAGTTCTAACTTAAAATCCTAGTAGTACGAGCGCCTAAGTTGTAATGGCCAGCTTTAGAATAGGAAATTCATGCGTAAGCTGTAATGGCCAGCTTGTAGTTAGAATATTTACAAACTATCGACATCTTGTAACAGGTTATCGGCCACTACTCGACCCATCGGCAACCCAAGGAACTAACCGAAACTATCCAACCAGTGAGTGCATGTCTCCCCATTTTCATCTAAACCATTTTGGGGGAATGCATGCATGAAGTCTAAATCATCTTTAATATCAATCGGTTTTGTTGCATGAATCATATAAAGACTTGGTTGTTTTGTCATAGTCGTTCAAACATTAGAAACTACTAGGGGTGGATCCAACAATCTACCATTGTCAAAGTGGTACCATTATTAATAATCATATATTTGAACGACCGATCATATTGAGTTGCATGTTAATTAACTCGGCATCACTCACTAGTGTAAAACTAACGTATTTTAAGCATGTATTTTCAGGAAATAAGTAGTTTCGGGATGGGAATCTTGCAAATTCGTGTGTATCAATGGAGGAATGAACCGGCTGTTAAGCTTTGTTAATAAATAATGTTGTTGTTGTTAAGTATGTTGTAATCGGCTACAAACCATATAATATGTAACCGACCTCTTTTCGAAAATAATAATATATTATGTGTAATGTTTAAGTTAATAAAATTGCTTGATGGTGCTTTGTATAATGTATCAATCGGTAACAACTCGGATAAAAAACCGGGTCGTTACAAGTAAGGTTCTTACAAAACCAGCCGAATTTTGTTTAATGATCTTGGAATGTGGTAACCAAGATAAAAGGTTTATGCAATTACCATAGTCATTGGAGATATTGACTGAAAATTTGACTACATGAAGCTGTTGAAAATGTGAGTCAACAATAATAGTCAAACAAGAAGTCAAAGTTAAAGTGAAAACTCAAACATCTGATGCAAAGTTCTGCTGAAAACTCAGGGGGTGTTCTGCCATATTCCAAAGTCGTTCTCAATGTTATAATATGTTTTGTCAGTATTGTAATAAGTCCTGAACTTGAAGGACTGTTTGTGTCAACATTGAAACATAGTTTGTTAGAAGTTTGTTAACCTGAATTAGGGCTTATAAAGCTAGGGTTAGGTCTTTGATTTGGGTTAATCGTCTGTTATCTTATTTCTTTCAATTCCTTTGTAATTCTCTTTCGTTTTCATCAATAATAATAATAACAACCCGAAGCATTTAATTATGATTCTTGATTCAATTTCATACTTTATTTTACAACAATTAGTATCAGAGCCTCGTTGCTCAATTCTGTGAAATTGGTGTTTGTTATTCGTAATTGAAGATCAAGAATGGTGACAACAAAGTTCGAGTTGGAGAAATTTAATGGGAAGAACGATTTAAGCCTTTGGAGGTTGAAGATGAGGGCATTGTTGGTCCATCAGGGTGTTGTCGATGCTCTGTTGGGTGAAAACAATATGCCTGCTGGATTGACAGAGAAGGGAAAGAAAGATATGTTAGAAAAGGCTCATAGTGAAATAATTTTGAGTCTTGGTGATCGTGTTCTCAGGGAGGTGTCCAAGGAAACAAGTGCAGCAGGAATTTGGGCCAAACTTGAGTCATTGTACATGACTAAGTCACATTGGCTAATAGGCTGTATTTGAAGAAGAAGATGTATTCTTTTCGAATGGGCTATGGGAAGACGATGGAAGATCATACAAATGAGTTCAATAAGTTGGTGTTGGATCTTGAAAATATTAAGACTGAAATTGATGAAGAAGACCAGGCAATAATCTTCTTGACATCATTGCCTGAATCTTAGGAACACTTTGTAGATACAATGATGTATGGGAGAGAAACACTCACCATGGATGAGGTTCTTGCAGCCCTGAATTCAAAGGAGTTGAAGAGGAGGGCTGAACCTAAGGAAGAAGGTGGAGAAGGACTGTTGGTGAGAGGAAAAACTAATCAAAGGAGTTCAAGGTTCAGGGGAGAATCTAGATTCAAGAGAAGGTGTTTTGTATGTCATTCAGATAATCATTTGAAGAGGAATTGCCCAGAAGTTAAGAAAAGATAGGATGAACAGAGGGTAGATGATCACAGTCAACAAGGTGGATAATCAGAAGATTATGATGATTCTGAGGTTCTTGTGGTGACTGATGATGGTTTCTGTTCAGGAAATTGGGTTATGGATTCGTGATTATCTTTTGGAATGACATATGTTGAAGGGTATTTTAGTAATCTGAAATATGAGAATCTTGGTGTAATCAAGATTGCTGATGGCGGGATATGTGAAATTCATGGAATTGGGACAGTTACTTTCATGATGGATAATGGAATTCTTGTGAACATTCATGATGTAAGGTATGTTCCTGATTTGAATAGGACTTTATTGTCATTAGGTTATTTTGAGAAAAAAGGTTACCATGTGTGGTTAAAAGATGGTAAAGTCTTGGTAATGAAAGGACATGTGGTAGTAATGTCAGGAACTAGGCAAAAGAATGATGTCTATGTTCTTGATGGACATGTGGTGATGTCTCAAGCTATAGAGTTTATTGATCACCGTGGTGAACATGAGTTGATTGGATCCTGTAAACAAAGGTTTTGATATGTTACAGGATGGAATCTTAGAGTGTTGTGTGATGGGAAAATGTCACGGTGTTTCTAAGGTGGAAAAATCAAAGGTTCGGGATGATATGTTGTGTGGGAAATCAATGGAAGGGACTTTAAGTTATAATCTTTTGGTTAATGAAATTGTTTTTCAAATAGGGGTAATTTTGGAAAAGTGTGAAAAGTTGTTTGGCTTAAAGGTGAATATGGATTCTAGTCAGGGAAAGTGTGATTCAAGAACAGGAGGAGAGGTGTGCTTGGGATGTTCTAATGGTAGGAGGATAATCAGGATGTGTTGACTAGGTGTTGAGAAGCCAAGGTTAAAATGTAGCAGTTTTGGTCATGTTTAAAGGGTGTTTTAACTGAGGTGGAGCATGTGCTAAGTGAGGTGGAGTTTGTATAGATTAAGATGGAATCTGATGAGGTTACAGGAGAAGATACTCAGGCAAGCAGTGCCGGAATCAGTGAAAGACTGTCTTGTGTTGAAAAGGACAGGACAAGGAAAGCTGTTGTGAAGCTTTTGACTTGTGCAGAATCTGGAAAATCAACTGAGAAGGCCAAGTTTTTTATGGTAATGAATGGGGAAATGTGTTCATTACGTTCAAATGATGCTTGGGGAGGAGTGGTTAAGCTGGAAGTAATACGGTGATGTTTGAGAACAAAACTAGTGACAAGGGTAAAATGTTCATAGTTTTGTTGTATGCTGATTGTGCAGAAGTTGAAGACTGTGAATGGGTCAAAACTGGTTATGCATTTCAGGTTTTGGATGATATTGTGATTTGGAAAGACAGGTTGCAATATGGGTCAGTTCGGTATTCAGCAGAATCAAAAGAGTCTGTTTGGACATAAGTTATGAAAAAATACACAAGGGTCCAGGTTAAAGCTGATGAATGTGCAGCTGATTTGATAACAAAATCAGTGAAAGAATGGTGCTTGAATTCTTGTTTGGGTGGTTAATAAGTTGGATAAACTTTGATTTTTGACTCAAGGTGGAGATTGTTGGAAATGTGAGTAAAAAATAATAGTCAAACAAAAAATTAAAGTTAAAGTGAAAACTCAAACATCTGATACAAAGTTTTGCTAAAAACTCAGGGGGGTGTTCTGCCATATTCCAAAGTCGTTCTCAGTGTTATAATATGTTTTGTCAGTATTGTAATAAGTCTTGAACTTGAAGGATTGTTTGTGTCAACATTGAAACATAGTTTGTTAGAAGTTAGTTAACCTGAATAAGGGCTTATAAAGCTAAGGTTAGGTCTTTGATTTGGGTTAATCGTCTGTAATCTTCTTTCTTTCAATTCCTTTGTAATTCTCTTTTGTTTTCATCAATAATAATAACCCGAAGCATTTGATTGTGATTCTTGATACAATTTCATAGTTTATTTTAGATTGTGATTCTTGATACAATTTCATAGTTTATTTAACAACAAAAGCGGGCACGGTTCCATGCTATATAGCTTTACAAGGGTCATTATAGTTGATTTTAGCCAATTATGAGTGGTTTAAGCACATTCATTTGTTAAAAATAAGGATGTGCAAATGGTACCGGTACCGAAACAATTTCGGTACCATTTCCGGTACCCACATTTTGGTTTTTTGGTACCGGTACTACCGGTACCGGTTCGATACAGTACCGGTATTTACCGTTTTTACATTCAAATACCGGTACCGGTTGTTTTCGATACCGGTATCCACTTTTGAGGAATTTCGGTACCGGTATTTTTGATACCGAACCGGTACCATGTCATCCCTAATTAAAAATCCACTAGATATCAGTTTTGAACAATTCTATTCAGTCGCTTAGCTCTCAAACTAAAGTGTAGCACAAAAAAAACCAAAAAAAAATAAATAAATGAAAAAAAAACTGAAAACTGAAAACGTCCCTTACGTCTACAAAATTTTAGCTTTCATTCTTTATCTTTAAAAATTATTTATAAAAGTTATGTTAAGCATCATTTATGTAAATTTTTATAATAATTTACACTAACTGCCCTTAAAAATTTCCGTTACTTTTTTTTAAAGACCAACAAAGTTGTCATTGGCTCCCGTGGGAATCCCTTTATGACAAATTCAGGATACCTACGGGGCACCCGGTCCACCAATCTAAGGAAAACCCGACTCCCCCACCTGCTCAAAGGCACGACGGTGAATAATCGGTAAAACCTGGTATCCTTCAATGCTCGAACTAGTGACCATTAGGCTTCAAGTCACCTATCATTAGGCTTCCATACCACTCGACCAGAAGGTGGGTGGTTATGTTACTTTTTTTTAATTACAATTCTACCCCTACCCTTAAATGACCAATGTAATTTTATAATTGTTTTCGTTTTCTTTTCTTTGAATTATTTTTCTTTCTTTTACATTTCTTTCCTTTTTTTATTTTATGATTTTCATCACTTTAATTTTACAAATTCTATTAAAATTAATTAATTAGTTAATCATTTTATTCTATTAACAAATAAAATATACAAATCAAATTATTGTGAATGAAAATTTTACTAAGTTCTTGATCTCATTACCATGTTCATTTTGTTCTTCTGTAATTTGGCTTAACCAAACAAAATACTGATCAAACAACATAAGAAGTTAATCTAGATGAGCATCAAGATGGCATGAACATCGAGTTTTAACTTTTAACATTTCAAATAATTAATTGTACCTAAAGTTTTAACAAGGATGCAATAAAGAATCAGACCAATTACTACATTATGAATCTTGGACTATGCTAAAGGTAAAAGGCATGTTACTCTGGAGGTTTTGTTTCCATTTAAGAAGTGTCTCTAGGCCCCCTTCTCATGTTCAAACACGACTCCACTCTCTCCGTATTGGTTTTGGTTTTTTTTGATAATGGAAGGAGTCATGATAGCTTGAAGAGACACGATGGATACCGATAAATCTACTTCGATTTCAACGGCCCCCCTCTTAGGTACAATCAGTCTCACCGATGTATAACAACATAATATGTATTATGTAGTTATTATAAATGTAGGGTCAAGTTATTTTATACCGTGTAAAATAAATGAGAAGGATTCAAAAAACACAAATAGATCACGAAATTTGACACAATGAGTCACAAAATATAACACAATGCTGAGGAAAAAAAAAGACAATGAATCGTAAAATGACACAATGACGAAAATAAAAAAGAGACACAATGCTACCTAAAATACACAATGACATAACACAAATTTTAAACACTAGAAGCTAAAAATCCAAAAAAGCGAAAACCTAAAAGCTAATATCGTAGGGTTTGATGAAATGATTCTAATGTCGTTTAAATGAGTCCAATTAGAGTCTGTTTGACGTTTGATACCCTTCTCACACTTCCAATTTTTCTTTCACTGTCTATTTAATAATAACCCTATAATTGTATACATGATTATATAAGGTGTATTTGACAGGTCTGATGTCACAAGTAGCACCGCTCGTTTGCATCGCTTGCGTTGATAGTTGGCAAGTGTTAGAATCGCAATATTTTTACTTTGCACATTTGCATTTTGCATTCTATATCATTTAAGTGGAAAACAACACCTTCCCCTTTCAGTAGTAAGTGGCATGATATAAAACATAATTAATTTCATTTAGCCCTACAAATATGAAAAATATCATATATACCCAACTAAAAGTATATAATTTCATATATACCCTTACGACCAATAAAAAAATCATATCTACACTACATTAGTCTCTCGAACACTAATTACACTTTAACTCTCTCATTTTAATTACACTTTAGTTTCTCATCTTTATTTAACTTATGGATAATTATTTAATAGTTCATTTTACGTCTCTTATAGAAAACTAATTACCTCATGACTTTTAAAACCCATAACTTTTTTCGTACCTTAATATCCTTTTAAAAAAATTACACCATAAAAATATACATTTTATTCTCTTTAATTTGAGTATAATTTTCTTATAGTTATTTTTAATTAAAGAATGTGTTACGTGATTAATAGTTTTTAGGTGTCTGTAATAATTGAATCCGACACCAATTTGAAAACAGATGAAATTGAACCGAAATCAATCCGAAATTAAATTAACTAAAAACCGAATTAACCAATATCGGTTATTGATATTTTTTTGTACCTTGTTTTACAAAAGTTAACCGAAACCAAACCATTCATATTTTCTTTTTTTTTTCTAACTTATATACCTTCAGTTCATTAGTTCATAATTTATACCTCCAATTCATTAATTCATATTTTATACCTCTATTTTATTTTTTTCTAAGCAAGAGTTTTAACCAAATTTTGATTTTGCTATCAACTGAAACTAAATGAACCAAAAAAACCCGTTAATCTAATTGAATAAAGTGAATTGATTAACCAAAAATCGATTGTTTAATAAAATAAACTAACCAATGACTTCATTTTTTGGCTTCAGTTGAAGATAATAACCAATCCAACCGAGCCATGAACACCCTAACAGTGTATATGTTTTCTGAGATATCGTGTGGGCACTCTGCTAATATATATAACCAATTATAGTAAACTTCTAATTAACGAACACTCTACCATTCCTATATATGATTTGTTATACCCTATTTTTATTTTGATTTAGATCTACGTACTCTCCTCTGTGACTTAAGTCAGAACTGAAAATCTCCATCTAACTTTCTACTATATGTTTAAGAAAATTCAGGTATAAATGAATATTTGAGAAATTTGAATGTGAAATTTTAAACTTCTAGAAAAAATAAGGGTAAAGTGTTTATTACGTTGTTATAATGAATTGAGTATACATGATAATTTAATTATACTATAAGAACATTCCTAATGTTGAGGTGAGTCCATTTTCAGACTCGTCATCTTAGCACATGACATCATTTCAGACCTCTACTTTAAAATTTTATATTTTTCTTCAACACACAAACCTACACGAACTTCCAACTCACACTTCGCTTTTATATAAATGATACTAAAAATTTGATTGAGTTTGTGTGGAGTCCACACATTAGGTCTGAACGAGTATTCTTGGGCGGAACAACCCACATGGACCATCTATCTCCAACGCATCCCACCAATTGGCGTTGGTTCATTGGGGATGCTTTAACGGTATATATGATATTTTTAGTTTTGTGCGGATATATGTGTGTATATTAATTTAACTATATGAGCATATATAATATTTTTATTTTGAATAGGTATATATTATATTTTTATTTGCATGGGTATGTATGTAATATCTCTATCTTTATATATTGATATTTCAAAGCATAAAATCTTACATGGCACTTAAAAGGCCACCCTCCTCCTAGAGTATGCCATGTATCATCATCCTTATTTTCATCTAAAAGTCTCTTTCTCTCTCATGTTTTCCCTACAATTTTAAAATGTTAATAACTTTTATATCTGAGATTTTTATAAAAAAAATTACACCAAATTAACAAACGTTTTATTATCTTCCCAATAAGTACCATAGTGCTATACACAAAGCGAAAGAAAAAAACAATTTTTTTTGTCGGTTTTTGTTCATTGTGTTTAGGTAATTTATTAATCATGTCTAGGCAAGTCACTAATCATGTTCAAACTAGGAATTCAATTTTCATTAATAGCAGAATATGTTAAAATCACTTCTTTCTAAAAAAAGTCACACTGCATCTTCAAGACTACCGTCTCAATCACGTCATGCAATGGTTGTTTATAGCTCTGCTCCTCATCCAAACATAAATCTTCTTTTTAATATACATTTTCATTCTTATTCACATGATTAAAATTGTTGTTTTTTTATATTATAGTACCTTAATTTCTATGTTACATCATAACACATTTTATCACATCATATTAGATTTATCTATCCCGCAAAACTTCCGGGATATAATCTAGTTTTTAATGTTCGTGAGTGCATTGAGTGATTGGTGCGGGTAAAATTAAATTTAGCATGGCTAACTGAGGTGATGTTTTTTTAATATGTTTAAGAGCATATATGTGATTTTCTAAAATGAAAAAGGAGTCTAATTTATTTATAATAATCGTAACTAGTATTAAGCCCTTGCGTTGCTCCGGAGGGTACAAAATTATACCAAAAAGCATCTATGACACGTTGTTGCTAGCGATTAACAACACCCAAATTCATAAGGAAATTAATAAAAAAATGAAAAAAATAACATTGAGTGAAATATAGACATAAAATGGTGAACCATGCACGCCTTTTACGGTGTGATAACACGCAAAAATTAGACTAAACTTAAAACACAGCGTGCCCGTTTGATAGAAAAATAGAGGTAAAAACGTTGAATTACATACCCACGTTATAGCATATCAACTCGAAAAAATTTGGATTTTAATGTAAAGCTAAATATCTTTTTAAGATACATGCGATAAAGTTTCAAAGTAAAAAGTGTATGAGGTTAAATGTAAAAGATAAAAATCTATTAGTGTTGGAAGTGAAAAGGAAAAGAAAAACAAAGTTTTGTACAACCTCCAAAATATGATATATAGCTCTTTCATACATAAAATACTTGTTAAACATGATGTACAAGAGCACAAAACAACTTCTAAATTAATATATATATATATATATATATATATTTATATTTTACATAGCCACAACTATAAACAATAGCATTATGCGGTTATGGCGGTAGTGAAGGCATCACATGCGAGATGGAGGACTAATGAAGAAAAAGTTGATATATAACATTTTAAATTAGATCATCCTAAAGACCTTAAAATAACATTTTAAATTTAGTTATTAAAAAAATTGTGTGTTTCTGAATTGTTCTTAAATGAATTTTTTCTTCGTGTTTATTTGTGTGTTAGATTATTTTTTATGTTTTTACAAATGAACACTCGTAAACACAGATGAACACAAACGAAAATTAACACGAATAAAGACAAACAATTATTCATAAACATAAACAAATACAAATAAACATATATTAAATTTTAAAAAAAATCTTCATCTTTCATAAAAACATAATTGTTAATCTAAATAAGTGAATCTAAATAAGTGAAGTAATACTAATATGTAATACACTAATATTTATTAAATAATTTATTAGTGAGATTTTGAATTACTTAAATAAAAATATAAGTTGGAAACCCTAAGAAGTTTCGAATACAAGCGAACATAAAAAATAACACGTTACCGAACATTCACGATAATAGAGAACGAGGGTGACCTCATTTAGTTCATTTAACGAAACGAACAAACTTTCATTTCTTGTTCGTTCATTTGTTAAATAAACCAAATTAAAACCTAGTTCCTATTAAAAAAATATTAGTTAACTATATTATCTTCAAAACAATACCTAGAATCGAGTTATCCAATACGCTTATCCAACATTTAGTTAAAGCAAGTTCTTCATTGGGCGTTCATTTTTGTTGAGTTCGTTGGGCAGCGGCTATGGCTTTATCCTCATCGTTTTCATCACATGATTTCTTTTTTTTTTTTTAACCATTTTTCCCGACGACGATCCAACAATATTTTTCTGTTGTGATTCAAGTACGGTTTTAGGTAAAGGTGTTTTGAACATAGTAACGGGTTGTTGATGAGGAGTTACCGGAATGGAGGAGGAGTCGTACGGAAAATTTTGCAAATAAACACGCGCCTATATACGATGTGAAACCCGCTAGGTCGGGATATGTTGAAAAAAGAAGGTTTAGGGGCGGGCGGTTTGGAATCAGACGGGTTGGTGGTGGACTAGGATTTGGGTTTTTGGAGTAGTTAAACAGGTTGTTTGGGTCAAAGTCTCGATGGTATGGATGCATTTTTTTCAAAAAGATGAAGTTATTTTTTATAAAGTTTGAGAGGAGATGTAGAGAGAATGACATAAAAAATGAGTTGAAATGGGTTGGATTTTATAGGAACGTTATAAAGTTTATTATTAGTTTTTTTGAAAAAAAACACCCCCCCACTCCCCAACTGTTAAGGCCACAACAGGTGGGCAACGCCATGATGGAAATGGTGTTCACGGCATGGGATGCTCACCCACGCCACCACTCCCTGTAGTCTAAATACAAAGTTTTCATTCTTTTTTTCTTTTTGTTTTTTAATAAATAGAAGGAAAAACACCAAACAATGTGAAAATTTTTAAAACATGTTATATGATGTACGTAGCTAATAGCTTTTATAAACGTATTACATCATACATAAATAATACACTCATATGTTAATCGATTATGATCACAAATTACAAAAACTTGTATTTGACACAACTAACATAACGACTCAGTGGTAAGCGAATATATATATATATATATATATATATATATATATATATATAATAAAAGAAAATAGGTGATACATGGACTTTCCCACTTGATTTTTAAACATTAATAACTTTTATGTACGACATTCTTTTAAGCAAAACTTGCATCAAATTAACGAACGTTTTATTATTTTTCTAATGAGTATCATAGTGGTATACAAAAAACGAAGAAAAAAAAATGACTTTTTAGTGGGTTTTTTTTGAACCTACTATTACATATAAGAACCCGATAATTACATATATATATTCAAAATATAGTCAATTTGGTAAGAATATATTTTTATGTATTTTGATTAGTGTTGTTAGGAACATTGATTATAAAGATTGCCAACTATATGGTATTGGCCGCTGTCAATCCCAACTATCACTTTGACTTCCGCCACTCCCCAACTTAACACCTTGTTTGTTGTGTCACTCCGGATCTGACGAGGCAAGTACCATCCGGAGTGACACAACAAACAAAGTGTTAAGTTGGGAGTGGCAGGAGTCAAAGTGATAGCTGAGAATGGCAGCGGTCAATACCATATAGTTGGGATTAATAAAAATCCAATAACCCTATTGTTAATAAGGTGTGTGTATATATATATATATATATGGTGTTTAAAGTATCAAGTATACCTGTAAACAGCTAAATATTTAACATATTTTTAATAAAATGATAGGAAATGTTAGCTTTAACTCCTTTATATATAAATATAACAAAAATCAAGAAGCTATTCATTTTTGAACATGGTCCAACGGGTTATCCACAACAATAGTTCATCTACAGTGGGATAGGGGTATGTATATAGTAGACTGAGTTGCAATTCAGAAAGTGGTGGCGGCGCAACTTGTTGCTCGTCTACCTTATATTTTGATGTAATGTGACAAGTTTGAAAAATGAATATAAAAAAATACTTATATTTATTATTGTTGAATATCATTTGTTAAAAATACCGGAGTTTGGGATTTGAGACTAAGAGCATTCACATTAGTTGCCTCATCTCCAGCTAAGTAATTAACAAGATAGAAAGAATTAATATATAAACATATTTTTAACAAAATGATAGGAAATGTTAGCTTTAACTCGTTTATATAAATATAACAAAAACCAAGTTCAATGTATTCGGTTTGTTGTGGGCATATTTTCATAAATGAATTACTATTATTGTTGAATATCATTTGTTAAAAATATGGGAGTCTGGGGTTTGAGACTAAGAGCATTCACATTAGTTGCCTCATCTCCAGCTAAATAATTAACAAGATAGAAAGAATTAATATATAAACATATTTTTAATAAAATGATAGGAAATGTTAGCTTTAACTCGTTTATATAAATATAACAAAAATCAAGTTCAATGTATTCGGTTTGTTGTGGGCAAATTTTCATAAATGAATTACTATTATTGATGAATATCATTTGTTAAAAATATAGGAGTTTGGGGTTTGAGACTAAGAGCATTCACATTAGAGCATTCACAATAGATGCTCCATAATAATGTGAGGGGGACCTCTATATTATATAGAGTGGGTATAAGTGGTTGTGAGTAGAGGAGAGAGAAAATATGTAGATGGGACACTGTTCATCAGTAAATTTGAAGGAGACACTGTTCACCCTCTATAATTTTTTATTATTTTTAAAAGTGGTTGTGAGTAGAGGAGAGAAAAAAGGTAATGATAAAAGTATAGAATAAGTATTATTAAATAGAAAAGAAGAGAGAAATGTAGTGATTTTTTAGTGTAATTATAGAGATAGAGATGGAGGATTTACTGTGAATGCTTTTAGCTGCCTCATCTTCATCTCTATAATTACACTAAAAAGCAATACTTTTCTATATCCTTTTCTATTTAATACGAGTAATACTTATTCTATACTTTTATCATTACTTTTTCTCTCTCCTCTACTCACAACCACTTTTAAAAATATTAAAAAATTATGAAAGATGAACAGTGTGTTCTCCAAATTTACTGGTAACAGTGTCTCCTCCAAATATTTCCCTCTCCTCTACTTACAACTACTTATACTCACTCTGTATAATATAGAGATCACACTCACACCATTATGAAGGAGCTAATTGAATGCTTTAACTTAGTGTGAATTATGCAGATAGTCTCTTTGTGCTCTAGTTAAAGTAATACCTTTGTGGTCTAAGAGTTTTATGTTAAAACTTTAGAGTTTATGTTTTTATCTTGAGTTAATTACTAAAACTGTCCATGTGGCTTAGGTTAATATGGCAATTCGGCCCAAAACTTTAAAATTGCTTGAACAGTCTCTGACTTTTGACGAAATAGGCCAAAACAGTCCATTTCGTTAACTGGGTCAAGTCAGTGTCGTTAAGTCAGGGACAAAACCGTCAAGTCACTTATAAAATTTTAATCAGACCCACCACCCACCTCATCTTATTCAATCCATACCACCGACCACCATCTTCACCTTTCACCACCACCCCCACCCACCATCTCCTCCACCTTTCACCACCACCACCATCCACCACCAACCTGAAAGCCCCCCACCTTCACCCCATCCCATAAGATCCATCATAAAATCCATCACAATCATAAATCATAAATCATAAATCCGAAACCTGCTCTTCATGTCTATCATAAAATCCATCACAATCATAAATGACTTCTCTTGATTTGATAACATCACAACAATCCGATTCAATTACTTATCATCAATTAACCATATACCTTCTTTTTTTATTCATCTAGGGTTTGACCCAATCCTATTCGTTACCCAACAATACCAAGATCAGAACCATAAGCAATGGATTCGAGCAGGAGAGCGGTGGAATCGTACTGGAGGTCCATCATGGTTGATGCCTCCACTTCTGATGAAGATAAAGTCGCGCCTGTGTATAAATTGGAAGAGATTTGTGAGATTTTACGTCTTCTCATGTATCAATTGTTTAAAGAAGTTTCTGGATTTATATTCAAACGATTGCAACATAAGTCTCCTATTGTTAAACAGAAGGTATTGTTATTACTGCTTATTAGATATCTTGCTATTGGTGATTGATTACATATCAATTAGATGTTCTTTTTACGGTTTAGAGAGATTAATCGGGTTCATTTCAAAGTCTAGGGTTAGTGTTCTTAGGTCAAAGAATTGGAGAAGAAGATTCAGAATTATAAATAGTTAAATACATTTAGAATTATAAATAGGGATGAGTTGACAATTTTGCCCCTGATTTAACGATACTGACTTAACCAAGTTAACGAAATAGATTGTTTTGGCCTATTTCGTCAAAAGTCAGGGACTGTTCAAGCAATTTTTAAAGTTTTGGGATGGACTGACATATTGGCCCAAACCACAAGGACGATTTTGGCAATTAACTCTTTATCTTTTACAATGAGTTTGGAGTCTAAGGCTGACTAGCTTTACTTACCAAGCTTGTTATTTACTAAATAGTTGATCCCCCTTCCTCCTCTGTGTTTTTTTTTCTCAATACACACTAGATTTGGTGAAAAATGGGTTTTACACATACCCCCTCTTTATTTTTGTTGGACATAATAACTCTCCACTCTTGACAAATTTATGGCAAACCATCTATGTGTACAAATTGAAAGACGTTGAGCTGTCGGGGCTTCTTTGGTATTTACAAAGTCACTCAAGTGAGTAGGTGGTAAGCTGTGCGATGTGGTGATCGTGGAGTGACGTGGTTGTTGTGGCCACAAATTGAACACCGCACCATTGCTTCGTGATCGTGGGGAGCATGGATAAAGGTCACGAGCAAAAACATGGATGTTGGGTTGATGGTGACCGTTTGAGATGGTTTAGGGTAGTGAAGTGGAGCAATTAGTGGAGGAGAGAGATGCTGAAAGAGGATGCCAATGTGGCACTGACAGAGGGTGGTAATGTAATGGTCACTAGTGACCACACCCCATACCTAAGAGCAGAGGCTGCTTAGGGGTGGTCCATGTAGGCCAACCGGATAGAGTCCGTAAATCTCAGGGGCATATTTAAAAAATAATCAGATATATATATATATATATAATATATATATATATATATGTGTGTGTGTGTGTGTGTGTGTGTGTGCATTTTTAAATAACTCATTTAACACTTATACAGTTATGCTTGGGCCCAATCAAACCCAAATCTTTCAAACATGTTAAGTACTCCAATAACTCACAACAAATTTATGAGCCCAATGCTCAATTGGACCACCACGCCAATGGCGAAAACACATGGTGCAACGCTCGAAAGCATATCAAAGCCAAGATTAACACAAACCATATTTAATTAGAAAAGATTATTTAATTAATATGTCGAAATGGGTACCTTGGTATAACATTTTACTGAAAAACAAACAACAAGTTCATATATGGGGTTTTTTCCATCCATGTCCCAACCCACTGGAAATTATTGATGAAACCCCGACAAGTATCTGACATCCCATATTCCATCCATGTCCCGACCCACTGGAAAGATATGTTTAAAAAGACGTCAATATATAAAATATTGGTGAGTTCACAGGTTTTAGTTCCATAACAACAACATTTTAACAACAACATGTGCAGAACAAACACAATTAGTGGCCTTTGTAAGGAGTAGCTAGCTCCTACAAAACTACGATGACGAGCAATCTCTTGACGCCATAACCAAACCAAGACTAATAATGTCCCGCGAGCAGAAAGTTGTTTCTCGGAAAATAGCAACTTAGTTCAGAATACGTGCACCCCTGGCATACACAGTTGCAAAATCGAATCTATCGATTAGGGGTTGGCCTTATCAGGCATCAATTGTACTATCCAAATATTCCATCGGTTCTCGATTTCAACACACACAACATACGAGTAAATGGTTACAGTAGTGAGCAATGTTTTTAAAACCGAACCGGACTCTCTACTGGTTCACTGGTCGACCGGTTAAACCGTTCTCAATAACCGGATTCTTATTAATAGTTTAATATTAATAAAAGAACAGAAAAAAATATTTAAATATAAACAAAACAAACAAAACAATATTTAAGAGTTAAGACACTAGATTTTATATTATTGATTGATTTAATTTAATGTTGAAACTTTCAGTAAACCATTGGAGCCTTTTTCAAAATGATAAACTAAATCATAATTATAATTAGTTGAGAGTTTTTATCTTAGTGCATGTTTGGCTCTCCATTTTTTTCCCTAACTTTTGACTTATAACTTATTGAAGAAGTCAAAAGTTAAAAAAAAGTGTTAGGGTAATTGTTTGGAAAAGGAGCTTTTGGAAGATTTTGGCCTTGGAAAAGGAGAAATGAAGGAAAAAGTGAGAAGTCACAATTTGTGACTTTTAGAAAAAAGGAGCTTTTGATGGGGGAAAAGTTATAAGGAGAAAATAAAATGGAGAGCCAAACATGGCCTTATATTGAAGGTTGTACACTTGTACTCTTTTCATAAACCTCCAGTCACTCTTCCTTCTACATCTACACCTAACACTTCTTCTCCACCATTCTTAATTATTCCATGGCTGCCAAATCAAACCCTTTTATCATGGGTTACGTATCACATCTATTCCATCAATGGCTACATATCAGATTTGTTTCATTTCATCAATGACTACAAAACAGATATTGTTCTTCAAAAGGTTAAAATCCGGTCCAACCTGAACTCCGGTTCCCAGGTTAACCGGAAAACCCCTTAAAAACCGACGGGTCGAATGACAAGCGGTCCAAACCACTGAACTGGCCCCACGTTGTCTCTGATTCCCGGTCGGACCAGTCTGACCGGCCGGTCCGGTCCGGTTTTTGAAAACCTTGGTAGCGAGGACTCACCCCGAGTGGTGTACAAACAACAAAACCCAAGTACTCATCATGCCACTTATCACATTTTAACATTTAAAAACATTTTGACATGTAATAAAATTTTGACATGTAACAACATTTGACAAACATATCTTTCCCCCAAAATAAAACAGTAAAAAGGGGCCGTGAAACTCACCTTGATTTCCTTGCTTAGCTAGAAAACAATGTCTGAAGCTTTGACCGACTTCCTCGTGTCCTAATTACCAATAAAGGACATCTTAAAAAGTCTATTGCATAAAAGCCTAGCTCATTTTTCGGTTAAAAGATAGTTTATCCAACTATCTAGACTTGTGCGTACAAACCTGAGTCCTAAGTGTTTTAACTCGGCGAACCGATCGTGACTTATCATAATTCATGTGTTAACATACGACATGTACCCCAAGTTGCGCACCTGTTACTATTCGTGTGTAACCACGTCGTTGGAGTAATACCACGAAACGTATAACTCATTCCGAGTTGTAACTTGTCTCGTAAACCGGATAAATGCAATTGTCCTTTATACTTGTTTTTAGGAAAATACACTTTGAGAAAATACAATATAGTTAATAAATCCGTTTAATAACATTTGTTATCTCTTTTCCCAAAACTGAGTGTTTCAAGGGTTTCGAAACATTATTTTTCATTAAATTGTTCCCGATAACGTTTACGAATCCGAACAATAAAACATTATTTAATTACAAAAACCTTTAAAAATCGACACATTTGACACTCGGTAAATACTATTTATTTGTATTGAAAAAGTTGTTCGAGGTTTAACATTATTATTACAAATAAGTATTTGTCAAAATGCTTCAATTTTGTATAAATACGCCTGTCCAAACACGTGGGAAGTTGCTTATCAAAATACCTAACAATATCATCTTCATTGCGCTTAGGATTTTTTAAAAATTTCGGCAGAGTTTCCTCTGTTTTCGTACCAACCAGACAACACAAATTGCTTACAATTTTTTCCCTAAATCAACTTCCAAAACACAAGACAACAATTTCATTTATCTGCAATTCCATTTCACGAGACTTTATACGTTTTGACGATGATATAAATTATACCTATTTATATAAGTGTACATACGTATATTTTTATATACATACATACAGTCCAACAACTTTAGTTCGATATTTCAATAACACAAAGTCACCATTTATTTACAATTACCAAATACTTCGATTATACTTATCGCTTATTATTCTTTCGCTTCGTTAGCGAGTTAGTCGTTTATATTTGTATATATATAAATAATAATACAACAAAATAATCACGAGTTAGTTATATCAAAACGCTTGACCAAAGTTGTCTGAGTTGACCGGGTCTTGACCGAATCCGAAATCTGACCCGTTGACCAGAGTTGACCGCGTGTTGACGAGACCGAATCTGACCTATTTGACCCTGGGTTTACCGGATCTAACCGGATTTGACCCGAGACTTGAACCAAACCACCAAAACAAACCCGAACTAGATCTGAAAACAAACAAACAACCTGAGACCCGAAACGAAACAAACTTGAAACCAGGTCTTAGTCTTCACAACCCATTTCGGGCCTGATAACAACACACCGCCACCACCAAGTTGGGTGGTGGCTGGCCGTTCCTGAAATGGAGGAGGAGAAAGAGAGCCGATGTGAGTGTGGAGAAGGAGAGGGAGTGATCGAGAGAGAGGGTGTGTAGAGAGAGAGAGAGAGAGAGGGTTAGGGTTTCTAGAGAGAGTGGGAGTGGGTGGCGGCTAATGAAATGAAGGAGATGGGAGGATTATGTGGGTTTTATAGGTAGGGTTAGGGTTGGTAGGTTATACCGCGTATACGAACTTGTTCAAACGTATCGTGCCTCAGTTTTGTTTCGGATCGAAACTTATCTTCAAAAGATAGTTGGTTTTGATCGCTTTTAAAAATAACACTAAACCAAGCAAAAACATAATTATTTTCGTCGCCCGACACGTGCTTTTGAAACACACGGTTTGTGGGATCACAAAGGTTCTTTTGTGTTTAAACAGACTCTTTAGAACAAGTATTAATCAAAGTTAATGTGCAGCGGAAATATTAAATGTTCTAAGTTAACAGTTCACTTTTAGACTATAGGGAGTGGAAGGGGGGGAAGAGGGGGGTGAAGCGCCATGTGGCACTTGTGGGTCCTATGTGAGGGGGGGGGGGAAATTGTAGGGAGTGGAAGGGGGGGGGAAGGAATATATTATGTGTGTGTTAGATTTAAAAAAAAACCAACCAACTGGATGCTGCCACCTCACACCTCAAAACCCCCCTACGCCCGGTCTCATCTCCCCGCCACACACCCCCGCCCTCTCCTCCACGCCCCTAAGGGGTGGTGTTCCCGCCATTGAAGAGCCTTCCCCCTTCTTCCCACCCCCACTCCCTCCACTCTTAGTATGAGTAAATGTCCCCCCTCAAATGATTAATCAAAGTGCAATAAATATATATGAGAATCTAAACAGTTAATGATTGAAACAGTTGAAATATATTCAAGATATAATTCTCATATAATGGACAATGAAATTATGATAACAAAGTTTGTATATTATCCAAGTCTAATAAATTGAAGGTGTGAACCCTTCTATTTATAGACTACAAAACTTACAAGGAAAGATAACAATAATAGTATAATACTACAACATGCTATAGTATTGGAACTTGTACAAAATATCTATTAAAATACAATTAAACTATAAACTGCTGAAGTTTAGGGCAGTGAGAAGATTCTATCAGAACTACTAATGAGTAAACCTTCAGAGTTTGTTCTTCAGTAGTTGTTCTTCAGATGTTCTGTCTGGTTCATCTTCAGAACTTACTCTTCAGTACTTTGTCCTGTATCAGCTTCTTCTTCAGTACTTTGCATTTTCTTCTTCAGCACTTGTAATACATCTAACAAAAGTTGCATTTTCTTCTTCAGCACTTGTAATACAATAAATAATTATTCCGAAAGTTTGTTAACGGTTATAACCACACATTTCGGCGTTCGCTTCTCACGTCGGTTCCTTTCCACGTTTCCAAAATGTTACGCTTTTGGCCGTTTACCGCGCCGATTTCACATTCGATCGCTTCAATAGCAAATACATGCCGTATTAACACATAGTACCCTTATGATGATCCAGTTTAACAATTTTTTACGGACGTCAGTTCGTTAACGTTAAATACGCGAAGTCTTTCTTTAAAAGCACGAGGCTTCTACAAACTTCGAGAATAAGTCATAGACTCATAATGGCTCCATTAATCCAAATTAACCTTAAACCATGTTAATTACTTTAAAAACATGGTTAAAATCACCTTAAAACATTGTACGGAATTTGCCGGTTGTCACATCAATACGGTATCTAATTTCGCTCATTCTAATACTATTATTGTAACAACCGGCAAAAATAAGGTAAATCCGTACTAATTAATTAATGTATAATTAATGTAATTAAGTGCAAATACGTGTTAATTGTTTAACTAAGGCCTTAGAGAATAGTAAATTCCCATATGATGCATAGGAATGCACACGTTCAATGGTAAAACATGGTAGGATCATGTGCGAATAAACTTATCCGGTATGGACGTTGGTGATTACCGGTAAAAATTAAATAAACGAAAAGGATCCCGGACACCCAGGATATAAAATAAAGGGTATTTTCACAAAATATAATGTGTTTTGGAACTCCAAAAACCATAAGTGAAAACTTTACATACAAATCTCCCGGTAACAAATAAAGTGTGCGTACCGCACCCGGTACGCGTATAACTCATAATTTCACCCGACAAGAGCCTAATTAACCAATCAACACTTAAACTAGGCTATATTTAAGGGTTATTAGAGGCACTTTTAAGGTCCGAATAATACGCGATTAAAATCCGATTAATACCCGAATGACACCCGAACGTTAAAGGATTAAACTTAACATATATTGTAGCAAATATTTTGTGTTGTGGACCCCACAAACACCCACCCAAAACCGCCACCCCCCCTTCCCATACCTCCAATCTTTCTTTTTTGTACAAGTAATCTAAGATTAGATATTTGAAAGTATGGTGTAGATATGAAGATGATTTTAAAAGGAGATTTCATGTCCTATGGGATTTACAAAAATCCTTTCTTTTCCTTGAAAACTCTCGGCCAAAACACCCCTCTAAGATCCATCACAAGATTGCCTAGTATAAACACATCCATATTATGTTGGATTTGGGTCTAATATTGGATCTTTGTAATCTTGGAAGATGTCTAAAGATATGAAAATGATATAAAGGATCACAAGACTTAACAATTAATCAAAAAACAAAACAAAACCCCTTCTTCTTCTTCTCTTTGGCCGTAAGCAACAAGACACACCCACACATCTTTTTTTTTTTCAAGTTTAAAACTCTACAAATTACTCACTAAACATCCACCATCCAAACCCCCATTGTGTGTTTCAAGCTTGGAGCTTAACCACTTAGGAAGAACACACTAAACCCCATCAAAATCAAGCATTAAAGCTTCCATAGCCTTGTGCTAGTTGTAAGTATTCTTGATCTTGTTTTGTCTTAAAAAATTTATGTTTATTAGCTTGAAGCAAGTTGTACAAGGGTGAACTTGAATAAACTTTTCTTGATAAAACATATGATTTTTAAAGATTAAAATGGTGTTAAGCTAGTGTGAAATAATAAAAATTATGGTGATGGATGTTAAGTATTCTTGTAGTTTTTATTAAGATCATGAATACTTGAAGAAAATGGTGATTTGAGTATGACTTGTTAATGGAACTTGAATGAACTTAAAAATGATTTTAATCATCTTAACATAAAGATATAAGACTTGTTATAAGGTTATTTTTGTTAGAAAATAAGCATTGTAAAAATTGTATTATCAAAGTCTACTAACTTGAGATATGTAATTTGGACATGATTGGACAAAATACACAAATTACACTTATTAGTAGCCTTAATAAGATGATATGAGACTACTAAAAATGTTGAAATGTGAAAATAATCTAACATTGCAAAAAGGATCCATTAAAGTCTACTAATTAGTAGGAAAATACTAATCTTAAAAGATAGAATGGAAAAATGCAACTTTTATAAGTTAAAGGACTACATTTGTAACTTTAAAAGTTGAGGGACTAATATTGATATTTTTAGAAACTTGAGTCTAAAAATACAACTATGGAAAGTTTGGTGTCAAAAGTATAAATAATAATTTTCCAAGGTAGATTTGGTAAATACTAGTAATCATACACATGTATTTTGTATAAGAGTGTATTTTTATAAAATAGAGTTTTATAAAAATATGGACTTTTCTAACATATGGATAGGTATAAAAACAAAGGTTTTTAATAAAAATGTTAGATAAATTAAAAATTTGGGAGAACTTATACAAAAATGAACACTTTTATATAAATGGGAATATAAAGTGTTGGAGCATTTTTTATATATAATTACCAAGTTTTGTATTAAAAATACAAAAATATTTATAAAACTTCCAACTAATATGTGTAGAAAATTAAAAGTTGAACAATATTTCTAGAAAACACATATTGGGAAGACTTGGGAAAATTAACTATATATATAAGTTAAGTAATCGGACTTGGACGTGTCAACGAACGAAGACGTAAAAACGGCAGAACGAGAAAAATATCATTACGTCAAGATGAGTATAAATATATTTTAAAGAGTTTAAAATATTTATAACTTGGGTGAAAAATTACATAACACTTTCCTAAGTGTCGGAAAATATTCGTGGGAGAAAAATAACGTAAATAATCTAACGATTATACGTTAAACAAGCGTAATGGGCTTAACAAGGATATATATATATATATATATATTCGACTCGACGAAATCTAGTGTATTACTTAATGGGAAAGTAAATGTACGGTGTTGTGAGTCGAGTCGAGTGAAGAAAACAATATTTATATATATATATATATATACGAATAACGAATGGACGAGATCCTAGTGTATTTACTTAATGGGAAAGTAAATGTACGGTTGTGAGTCGAGCGAAGAAAACAATATATATATGTATATAAAATGTCATCGAACGACAAAACCTTAGTATAATTTATTTGAATGGGAAAATAAATATGCGGTAAAGTAAGTCGTGTCGAGCGTTAAAAGGTATATTATCGAAAGGCAAGATCCTAGTATACTTATTTAAATGGGAAAATAAATATACGGTAAAGTGAGTCGTGTCGAGTGGTAAAAATATTATATCGAACGACGCGATCTTAAGTATAATTATTTTAATGGAAAATAATTATACGTTAAGTGAAGTCGAGTCGAGGATAATATAATACAAGTTAAAGAAATATTAATGAGAATATAAGTAACTTGTATGAAAGGGTAATCCATCACCAACGGACCTAGGATACACGTTTAATTAAAAGGGGAATTGGATTAATTCGTGGTTTGGGAGTTGGGGTGTACAAACTTGCCGAAGCACATGCACTATAGGTTTAGTGGCTTATACTCTAGGTTTTGTAGGTTTGACCTCGAGCATAACTATTCTCTACTCAGGCCCGCACTTGACTGAGGTGAGTTTCACGGCCCCATTTTAAACTATTTTTACGTTTTTCGGGGAAAGGATATGTTAGGGAAAATGTATGACAGGATAATTACTTGAGTTGTGATCGCCCGGTGTTTTGAGTCCTCTCTTCTGTAACCATTAATTCAGGGAAATGAAACCGAAGGAATATTTGGAATACTAATTGGTGCCTGACAAGGGCCCACCCTTAATCGATAGTGTCGATTTATGCACGGCGTATGCCAGGGGTGCACATATTCTGAAATTAAGTCCGTTGGATACCGAGAAACGACTTGGAGCGGGGCATTATTATTATGTCTTGGTTTGGTTATGGGCTCAAGTAGATTGTAGGAATTTGCAACTCCTATAATAGTCATAACATGGTATTTCCCAAAAAGTAAAGTTTTGGAAACTAAAACCTGTGAACTCACCAATATTTATATATTGACGATTTTTAAACATATCTTTCAGGTAATTGAAGGATGGAGGATGGCATGGCTAGTGGGTTGGGGGATCTCATGCTTTTACGTCGAATAATTTGGGAGGGGTTTCGTTATTATTTTCCCAAGTATTGGGATATATTTTGGAAACCTCCTTTGATGTATTAAAAACAATTTGGTTTTTGAACATGTAAACTTTAAACTTGGTATCGACGTATCAATAAATGATCCCTTTGATTAATTACTTTGTAGTTTGCGTAATCTTGACTTTATACCATTGAACCGTCGCGCCACGTGTTTCCCGCCATTGGCGTGGTGTGACAATTATTTTGCCATTATTTATGTTTATTGTTATAACATTAATCATACATAAAAGTTGGTTTAAATTATTTAAGTCGTCGAAGTCCAAGGGGCATATCTTTTCTGCTAGGACAGGGGCACGCAAATTCTCAGGGACGCCCTTTGCCTAAGAGCACACGAGGCAGTCCGTGATACAGCCATGTTATGGCTATGATACACCGCCCCACCATCCATGTAAGTTGTGATTGGTTGGTTTTCTTTTTGGGATTGGTGAGGAATGATTAAATGATGGTGGATATACCACTCATGTGTTTATTAATGATGTGATAAAATGTAAAATGTCGAGGTAACACAAAGTGATCGATTGCAATAAAATGAGTTTAGTGATGCTTTGATGACCACCTCGCCCCTAATAAAGTGTGAGTGTTTAGGTTTGGTAAACAAAGCCACTCAAACATCGCGTCAAATGTTGTGCAACAATATGCCATTACAGTGCTTTGGGTACTATTATTAATTTGGTCCCCCGTGAGACTCATCATGAGGATATCATCCGTGATCCAACATTGTCATGATATTAACTATACATAAATATTGTCCGCAAATTAAACCGATCCTATATAATATTATCAACTTAAGACTTATCGTTATAATTTATAATTTTATAACAATAATAATAATAATAATAATAATAATAATAATAATAAATTCTTTAAAATATAATAATTTTTTTTTTTGAACGGGCCAACAAATTTCACCCAAAGCTTCCTTCGGAGTCCCTACTCGGCAAAATTCAGGACTCATTCCACCCTGGAATAGCCAGAAGTGTAGGGAATTCAATGGTTTCACCAAGTTCACCAGTTTCGGAGAAAGCCTGACTATCCATCCACCCAAAAGCACGACAATGGAATAATTAGTAAAACTTAGCGCTCTAAAAAATCGAACCCATGACCTTTCAGCCATGGGTCTTCTATCATTGAGCCTCCATACCACTCCACCATAAGGTGGGTGATAATATATAATAATATTAAATAAAAAAATGAATAAGGCAAGAGATGGACAAGACGTACAATAAGTAGGTGATATTATTCCAAGCAGAGACAAATACCAATTGCTTTGTCGTTTCAACCTTCCCTACAAAACAAAACCCCTAAAACAAATCCAATGCAAACAGTTCTCTCCTTCTTACCCTCCATGTTTCCGTCATCAATTCTCCGACCAAACCCCCAACCAACTCTCCAACAACGACAAGAATAACCACGAACAACAAGATCCACTTCATCAATAGATCTCCAACAAATTAACCTCAAAAAACTCGAATCAGCATGTACGGACTGGGGAATATTCCGGCTAGTGAAACATGGGATTCCATCGGGTTTGTTGTCGGAGCTCCATGAACATGCGGTTAAAGTATTTGAACTTGAATTTGAATCGAAACAAGCTATTCGAATCGGTTTCGTCGTCTGTAATGTCGTATTTTTGGGGTACGCCCGGCACTTACACCGGCCGGTGTTGCACTAAGGAAGGATGAAGGAAACAGTGGATTATAATTGGGTTGAAGGGTTGAATATTCCTTTGAGTCAACCCTCACACAGGTTGACCTTGTTCACCAACCATTGATACGTGATTTTCAGGTTAGTTTTTTTAACTTTATTGTTTTATCTTCATAGGTTCCTATCTTTATATATTATTTTTTATTATAAATAAATGTTGGTGTGTATTTTTTTTGTTTCATTTGTTCGAGGGTTTGAGTAACTGGTGGAAAGTGATGTCTAGTTTGAAAAAAAAATAATTCATAACAGTAAATATATATCTAAAAGTTATATGCATTTTAATATGTAGAAGTGAAGACAACAGTCACAATTTAATTTGTTATATTTAATATGTATTATAGCATGACAAAAAGGTAAAAATGGTTTAAAGTCACAAGATATGCTAGTGGTCAGGCCTATTAAATTATTTTACTAAAAAACCCGATCATATTTTTAATTTATATGAATGAATTTAGTACATAGCCGTTCAAAAAAAAAAAAAAGAAAAAGAATTTAGTACATAACTAAGTTTAAATAATACCGTTAAAAAAACTAATTTTAAATAATGGTACAATTCATTCAAGATTTAATACAAAATTAATTTTAAGTAAATAACGGAAGGATTCACTCATGCTTAAAAATTTATGATCTTACTACTATAACTACTAAAAGGATTACAATTAATGTCACACGTCAACTCTCTCCTTTAATTTATCAATAATATTTTTTTCTTTATTTTTACTATATAATAAATTAATAAATGAAATAATTTAACAACAAAGGTAACTTTTTAGTGTGTTTCTCACCCATATTTTTTTGTTTTTCTCTTTTATTAAAAATAACATTAAATATAAACATTTTGTTTATCTCTTTCTTAGATAATAATATTAAATCATAATTTTATCACTCTTCTTTTAAATTTAATATTTATTTTATCAACTATTT